>JAASLG010001792.1:0-20014 GCA_013365235.1 Cercospora sesami
CGCATCCGCGCAGCTACTGGGTGATGACGCGACAGACAAAGACCGTGTCGCGCGATGTGTGAAAGAAGACTCGGTCCTGTCTGAGGAGAAAAGGGTTGCACCGTACCTAGGATCAGAAGGAGGCTGAGACTGCCAGCGTGCGTGCTCTGGTGGGTGGTGAGTCGGATGCAGCCTGTTCTGTGCTCCGCCGGTCGCTATGTGCTGTCTCTGCTCGGGTTCGTGGTGGTCGTCGCGATCTCGGAGTGCGCGCTTCGGCGACGGCTCGTTCGCGGGTATCCGGCTGCTTAGAGCGCGGAGGGAGGAGTGGTGTGGGATGTGTGTAGAAGGGAGAGGGGAGGAAGTGAGGTGGTCGACCGGAGGTGAGGCTGTACGATCCAGACGTCTCGGGCGGCGAAGTCAGCCTCCGCGCAAAGCCAAATGCAGCCTACGGGGGTCTTTCACTGGGTCACCGCGTACCACTTTCACTGCACTTCTGCCCAATTCACGATGAGTCAAGAATGAAATGGACATGTTCTCCGCTTCACTTGAGATACCCTCTGCTCTCACTCGCGACAACGTTTCGGAGACTACTCGATCGGAGTCACGTGACCTGTTTGGAAACAAGGATAGCGAACGTGGAATATGGCACAAAAGAAACTCGCTCGACGCAGCTTCGTATCCTTATATACACAGAGTCTGCTTCATAGCTCTAGAGACCTTTCTATACCCCATCGCTTCATGTGCCGCTTAGTGCGCGTTGTTCTTGTGGTGACCTGAGAGATCATGTCAGCGGCCATTCGAGTTTGCAGGACTTGTCTAACTCACGAAGATGAAAGTAGTAGTTCTGAGCATAGCCAACGACGAGGAGAGTGCCGATAACGTGGACGAGTGCTGTTCTGGTATTAGTCCTCCGTTTTCCTTCTCCGCCATAGCTGCCCTTTCGTAGCCGAGGACTTGTACATACGCCATGGAGATGCCTTGTTGCCCATGTATCTGGCCTGGTATCGCTGGAGCAGGCCGCTTGGCTTTGCTTGTGGTGCGCTACCTCGTGGGAGCTTCTCGTAGAACCCAACAACGTTTTGCATGCGCGCAGCGTCGCTGGTGCTGCCGATGGCCTGTCCAAGCTCGTGTCAGCTCTTCACAATCTGTTTCTTCATCTGTGACTGCCGCTGTAGCGGTCTCGGCGGGCGTGGAGCAAGAAGGAGGTGCATATCGCTGCTCGGAAGTGGTCGCGGTAGCGGGTGGGACAGGAGCGGACGTACGTTGGGCGAAGCAACCTGGCGGAATATGGTCAGCATATGTTTCTAAGCGCATCAGCATAGGAACGCACCTTTGGGGGAATTATCGAGGAAACCATGACTGCGGTGGTGTGTGTGCTGTGTCGCTGGCGAGGGAAGAGTTGAGTGATGTCTGCTTCGAGATCACCAATGCCGCTTCTCGGGATGAACCGCCAGGCGGGTGCCAATCATGCCGACCTCAATGCGATGACCCTCACACAACACAGCAACGAACACACTTACACGTACTCGCCATGGCTTCGCTCCGAACAGCAGCAGTGCTGCGTGCTGCAGCTGTACGGCCTGCACTGTCGCAGCGCGTTCCAGCTCTGGCGCGCTTCCAGAGCAGCGATTCTGTCGCCCCGAACCAGCAGTCTCGAGACAATCGCCCAGAGTCGACCGACGCCGCACCAGCTGCACGAGCTTCGACATCGAGTGTGACGATCCGACAAGAAGGAGCGTCTGAGGGACAACCCCGACACCAGCCTGATTGGAATGTGGCTGTCGACTACAGAACATCGTAAGGAGGATTGGGCGAGCCACCAGACGAATTGTGCTGATATGAAGGCCATAGCAACTTCTCACCTGTTCCGCTTCGTGTCATGGACGGCAGCGAGCCAGGCGTCGATACACCCGCTGCTGTGCTTTCTGGCGCGCCCGTCGAGCTGCAAGCACGCACCGTACGGTATGTTGCAAGCAGGCACAAAGCGAAGCTTGAAGCCTGTCTCCTAACATACTCTGCAGCATCTACAAACCCGCTAAGACCGCAACTCAATCTGGCGACTGGACTGGCCACTCATGGCGCATGGACTGGGATCCTCTCAGCAAGGGCCACCGCTGGGAGAACCCTCTTATGGGCTGGCAATCATCTTCCGATTTCATGCAAGGCACACATTTGAACTTCAACTCCAAGGAAGACGCCATTCGATTCGCCAACAAGCAAGGCTATGAGTACTTTGTCCAGGAGCCAAATACGAGAAAGTTTGTGCCCAAGGCTTATGCCGATCAGTTCATCCACAGCCCGAAGAAGTTGAAGCAGGTGCGGACAAAGTAGAGTGCGAGAACCCTAGCTGCGGGTCTGCGGAGGCACTGAGATGGGTCTGTATATATCCTGTGGTATTGACGAGAAGTTCACATGTACCTGTACTGCTTTCCCTCATCTATCCGCGATATTAAACATGGTAACCAGGATACGCCACGATGAAAAGTGGCCAAATTTTGCCCACATCCACGATTACTAGCGTTGACTCCAAAGTGATCTGACAACCTGATAGATGATCAAGACTTTGGCATTCTGTATGCTACAACGAACTAAGAAGCTAAACATTACTACAGCTCCGTACCCACGATCGCGCACTTTCACACCAAACCTCTCGAATCGTCCTACAAGTCCCACCACTCCCCACCCCACTTCTCCCAGCTCATCTCTCCGCGCGGCCTCGCATACCAGCCCATCACCATCTCGGTTCCAGCATCGTCATATCTCTCCCTCTGCTCCTCAAGCCATTCTCGCGCCTGCATCAGCTGGGCATGATGCTTTCCACTTCCAGGACGGATCTGTCGGCATTTGCGGATGCGTTGGACAGTCGTCTTCCTGGCACCAGCGTGTGACTCTTGACTATTGTCGCTGTAGATTGAAACCTCAGCCCAGTACGTGACGTCTCGGACCTGGCCTTGTGGGCAGAGAGCGCGCAGGTGAGCCGAAATATTCCCTGGGAACAGGCGACGGAAGTGCCATCTGATGGCAATCTTGGTGTCCCGGTAGAGCTTGGGGACTTTGGCTAACACCACACTTTTCTTGTGCTCTCGCGGTGGTGGTGGTGGCATATTGTAAGCCTCGTCTCTGAACCAGACTCTCTGGGAGTTGGAGTACTTGCTGACTCCTGTTGCCGGTGTAGGCTCGAAGAATGTCTGAGACATGTTGACTTTTTGGGAATGTTTGAAGAGAGGTTGTTGATCTTGGCTTTTGGTATGAGTTCTCTTCGAAATTATGGGAGCAGACCTGACTGGGGGCATGTAGTACTTATGGATACCGACAGAATCTGACACCGTGTCGTCAAGGAATCGAGGACAATTTCTCTAAGGACGAAACTTACTTGATGAGGCCGTCCGACCAGAACGAACGGATACGGCAATGTACTCACTTATGGCGCTGTCCTTAGTACCAAACCTGTGAGTCTCTCTCTGCAACCATATGTACTACAGCCCACCATGCCCTCCGCCCATCCTCTCTCTGGCAGCTTCAGACACACTCGATCCAACAGATCGACACACTGCCACCACTCTCCACCAAAACTACCAACAGAGACGCACACACACACACCCACCAAGCCAATATGTCTGCCATGGTCTACTACATGGCCCTGGTGCGCACTCCCACCGGCAGAATCTTCCGGCGCACACACGAAGGGCCACTCCGCTTTCACGCCTGCACCCTCCTGATGCTCCAGGACTGGTGCAACTTCCGAGCCGGCCAAGTGGCAGATCAGAGCCCTAGACAATCGATCGGCTGGAGAGAGATGGCCCCAGTCACAGTCGAC
Organism: Cercospora sesami; assembly: GCA_013365235.1. Classification (NCBI taxonomy): domain Eukaryota; kingdom Fungi; phylum Ascomycota; class Dothideomycetes; order Mycosphaerellales; family Mycosphaerellaceae; genus Cercospora; species Cercospora sesami. The sequence goes on from JAASLG010001792.1 coordinate 3,797, forward strand.
CTCACCGGGCAAGAAGTTGGGCAGGCTGTCCGGGAGCCATGCGACTTCGAGGAGATGACTTGGGTGGAATTGTAGGGAAGGGAAGGAATGGAAGGGAGGGAGGGAGAGAAGGGAAGGAACGATGCAGGAATGGGGAGGAAGGGTCTTTTGCGGAGTTAATGGGGGAGGGGACCCACTGGCGCTGGGGAAGTTTGATTTTTGGCATTGTAGAGAATAATAGGTAATAATGATATGGAAATGCGGTTCACAAAGCGATAAAGTTTTCTGCGTCCCTTTCTCTGCGCTACATTACATATGAAAGCGAGCGTAGTTCAAGAAATACGAACGTGGCATTTGGGCCGTTTCCCAGAGATACCTTGATCTCGAGCTTTCTCTGAATAACGTTGCGGCTCAAAGCCATCGCAGGTCAAAACGTATGGATGAGGCACGTTTCTCATTTCTCAGAAAGGTCCTGTTCAGGAAGTCGTTCTCTGAGCCACGATACCACTCAAAGCCAACGAGATTGCAGGTCCAGCAGTATCGCAGATTCACTAGATTCTGGAGACGTTTCAATCCGCATGGGCATTCTCTGAGCCACAGTACGACTGTGTGCCAACGAGTGTCAACAATTCTCGATCTAGGGGTTTCTTGTTCCAGCAGTGGTAAGCTTTGTGAGCAACCACTCTCAGAATGAACTCTCTATCCAGAGCCACCACATGTGGCTCTCCGCAGATTCTCTTAATCAGGCTCGATGGCAGTAGCCTGGGCAATTCCTCTTCACTTCAGCTCCCTCTCAGTAAAAACCGATGTTGACACTCTTCAAAAACAAAAAATGCTTTCGAACACCGCGATGGCGGTATGCGCCATCTGTGTGATACACATTGCTGCTGTTGGTGCCCTGGCTCTCAAAATCGCCATCAAATGCAAGACGCATGCGCGTGGGCGCACAGGCCTTGAAGGAGGCCGACTCCACGTACAGGATTGCGGCCAAGGAGTCCGTTCTGTCGCCAGTCCTAGAACGAAACGTTGGAAGATTGGATGAGAAAATCCAGATCTGAATCAGGAAGCGCCCACGAGGCCGCACGTTTCCAGAGTATGTACCGATCCGGAACATGAATTGATATTGGCACGCTTTCACTGGTTCGGTGTACTCGCAGGCCGTGGCACCAGAGGAAAGAAATATTCGCTGGTCATTCAAGTCAACTTCTGGTATTCAATTCATTTTTCGATCAACTCACCTTCTTGTGCCCAAAGCCTCGACAACAGCACAGCAACCATAATTTCACAGCAGCGATCTCCTCGTTGGAGCGAGCCGTCACGATGAACTTCCGTCTCCTAGCCCTACTACTGCTACTGGCAGTATCATTCGCCCTCGCTGGATTCCTACATATTTGCCACCGCATGGTCAGCAACTGGCCATACCATCATTCACGGAGATGGCCTTCTCGTTCCAGCACGAGATGGTCTTATAATCCTAGACCGGACTGGATTTCACAATCTCCACCAAGCCAGTCTTTCAAGCCTAAGCCGAAGAGGAAACCCATTAAGCTCAAGAATGAAAAAATCGTCTTCAAAGTGAAATTCTGGGAGCTAAAATGGCTGCTGATGATCGATCCGGACCTTAAGAAAGGGCTCAAAGGATATGGTGTTGAAAAGCAGGCAACTCATGAAGAGATTATGGCAATTCGAAAATCCATCGAGAAGTATCGTGCTTGCGAAAAGCGCAAGACGCGGCCAGGGTACAGACCGAGCGAATGTCTGCCTGAGAAGACGAACCTCACGACTTCAACGTCCACAGTACAGGAGACGTCAGAGACGGCAAAGGATAGCGACAACAGCGAAGTTCCTGCCACAACCTTGCCTCAGGTGGCTGCCATGGCCACAAAGACAGAGGCAGTTTCCACAGTTCCTGCAGCGACTGTTCGTGCCTTCGATCAGGTCCGGGAGACACGGCAGGCGGAGGCCGTTCAAAGTGAAAACGACAGAACTAGAGATAATTGAGGAGCGCCATGAATCACGAAGAGGGCTGCATTTGAGGATAAAGCGAGATATCTTGAGCTTGGGAGCAGTCGAGCGTTGTGTCACATGGAAATGTGTCTGCGATGGAGCCGGTGCTTAGCAATAGTCGAGCGGATCGACGATGTCAAGTCGTTTCATTTTCAGGTTCCTACTTGTGCAATTAGTCTGTAACAAAATGATTAGACTTCGGCTTTTGTTTCCTCTCTGTGCCTGGTTGTCGTCCGCGCTGGGCGGGGTCCTGGTCCAAGCCGTGCAAGTCCTCTAATTCTGCTCTCCTACAGCCTTCGAAGCACGATAAAGGATCGCAAACGCCCATCCAGTACCCGCGAAATACAAAAGACTTCGCAAGTAACTCCAGGTCCTCGTCTCAGTCGTCAAATAATTCGCCGTGTATAGAATTCGAATCGCGTTCCAGCCATACACAAAGCTTTCCAACCCAACGCTTCCTTTGCCGAGCTTATTCTCCGCGAGCAGTCCTGCGAAGATGGCGGCGACGTAGAGCGGCATGTTCTCCAGGTGATTTCTGTGGCAAGATTCCGCTCGCTCAAATGCAGCGAACTCGGTCGATGTGAGTCGCTTGCGCAATGACTCGTGGAAGGTCGAGCCCTTTGGGTTGCGGTTGTCGTGACGGTTCATGTCGCCTTTGGCAGCTTTGGAGATTGCCCAGCCATGTGGAAAAATGGCAAGGACGTAGTAGAATGGGATGGAGAGCAGGGGAACGTTGAGATTGGAGGCCATTGTTGTGCGCGTCTTGTGGTTGACTATGTGTTCGTTGTTCGTCTGTTCTTGATAGATGAAGAAACTGCTGTCTCGCCTTGTTATGTATCTTGCACTAATTCCCACACTCCTCGAGCATATGAAGTCAGGGTTACGCAGCCTCGGCAAGTGCTGTTAGCTCTTCTCCTCTGAACACTAGTAGTAAAATCTTGGCACCTGGTCGTAGAGAGGACTTTTATGAAGGACGATTGCAACATAGTAAACCATTGCAATACGATATCCGATGAGACTTGATCAGGGAGTTTCTGCGCATTGCAAAGTCATTGGATCTGGCCAGAATTTTCACATTCAGTTCACGTAGGAAGCGGCCGCATTTCGTGGAGTCGATGTTAAGGCCGCACGTCCCAAGTACACCGCAGATGAGAGCGCTGAATGGCACAGAGGTCGTATGCAAGTAGGCGACGGTATACCACATGCCTGACTCTGTAATAAAGTCTGTGCTACGAGCTGACAGATGGAGGGAAGTCGCATACGTCTTCTGACCCTTTCATCTCTCAGCACGACTACTGCCACGGTGTTGGCAGGATTCCATGGTCTCTGTGAGCGGGTCGGAAGTCAACCATAGTGCAAAGTGGCACAGATCGCGCGATATCGTGATATCGGGCATGGACGTGAAGTTCACCAACCTCGTTCTTTCCCTCCTTGCGTCCAAGCTTCTTGCCGAGCCCCGACTCAGCCGGTCGTCACACCCCGCAAAGCCAACTGCGCTCCTCCATCACCGGTCGCATTCGTCTTTCGCCAATATCACAACGATCAGTGAGTCTGACGAAGCGACCAAAGTGCATCAAGGGGCCCTGGTCCTTGTACCACGAGCCTGGCGATACGAAGGTGTCGCTGCATGGCGAGAGACCCGTCCAAGAACTCATCGCCACGATGCCAGAAACTCAAATCGAGCCAATACGCACCCCACCTTCGGCACGGCGCAGAGACACGCTGGAACAGGTCAAGTGCTTCCTTCTTTCAGCCTTTCATGGCACGTAGCTGCATGTCGTGCTGCGAGGTGTGCGGCTGGGAGCTCACACGATGCTCTGGCCCAACTCACATGGCGTGCTGGGCGCTGACCTTGATCGGATACGAGGCCGATAAAGAGCTCGCATATGATAAGTCCCGTAGCTCCAACCTCTGGTCCAGGTAGGTGAGCCTTTTCCCTGCTCATTGCCGTCATTTGAATCACTCCCCGGCGAGCAAGACTCCCTCTATACCTCTGGCGTGCGCTGCTGGCAGCCGCAGAATTGTCGAACCACCCACACGCGATTGGAGGCGGTCAAGATGCTCGCCACCGCCGCAGCTCTTGTTGGAGCACTGCTGCTTGCGCCTGGGGCGTCTGCACAGGACTCGCAGAATAGCACAGCACCAAGATACGTTGTCTGGTCAAGCGTGGTCTTCACGAGGACTGGCGAACGAACACCAGAAATCTTGGGCAAAACCCCATCTCAGATCACCTCCACCGGCGCTCAGGAAGCCTTCGCAGCTGGCAGCTTCTTCCGCAGTCGTTATATGAGAGTGAGCAATGGCACCGTTGGCGATGAGGCCTCGGGTGGCGAACTTGTTGGACTCGACAAAAACCGATATGACCAATTTCAGACCACCTCGCTGGCACTGGAGCAACAATACAATTTGGCCACGCAGCAGGCGTTCATGCAAGGCCTATATCCTGCGTACACTCCAGGAAACGGGACCGACGAGGATGCCGATCCATATCGCGTGTACACGCCTGCGAACGGCACAGTTGTGAGTAGCCTCTGCTGTTGCTTTATGACATTGCTGACAATGCTAGGTCCAAGCGCCACTGGGTGGATATCAATACCCACAGCTCCGAACCGCCGGCCCTAACGATCCAAATTACATCTACCTCTCTGGCAATCTAGGTTGCCCGTCATTCGAGATCGCAGCAGAGTTGTCTGACACGGCCGGAGGCAGTGATGGCACAGATGAGGAGTTCAATGGCACATACGCCGCGGTGGGCAGTGCAACACTCATTGGTGTCCTAGACCAAGGTTACTGGAGCTATGACAACGCTTATGCGATCTACGACTATCTACAGTATCAGAATGCATATAACGCGACCGTCAGAGATGAGTTGGCCGGATACCGTTCTTCCAGCACCAATACCAGCTTCCTCGACACCTTGCGCTATCTGGCCGATGAGCAACAATACGGCCAGCTTGGAAATCTTACTGCCAGGAGGCTTACAACTCGGCAACGCGTGCAGCAACAAGCTGTCGAAGGAAGCATTTCCACGGTCGCAGGAAACATGTTCGCCTCACGAGTCTTGGAATTGCTGAGCGCAGCCATCAACTACTCTGATTTCGGCCGCAACAAGCTGAATCTCCTCTTCGCCGACTACCATCCACTCACATCCTTCTTCGCACTCGCTGGTCTGCCTCAGCGCGATTCTCGATTCTTCGGAACCGCCGACTTTGCTTCCTCGGTCGTTTTTGAGCTTTTCAGCATCACAAACGACACATCCACCTTCCCGAGTACCAATGATCTCTACGTCCGCTTCCTGTTCCGCAATGGCACAGCAGACGAAGCTTCAAACCCCTTCCGCTCATATCCTCTCTTTGGTCGCGCCAACATCGAAAGTGACATGACATGGGAGGATTTCCGCGACGGGATGAATAAGATTGCCATGACAGGCATCGGCAACTGGTGTAACGAATGTGGTGCCACAACTCTCTTCTGCGCCGCATTTGACGAAGACGGGAACGAATCCGATTCTGCTTCACGAGGCTCCCACCGCCACCACGGCTTGGCGCCAGCTGTTGCAGGTGTCGTTGGTGCAGTCATCGCGCTCGTGATCGCTGGAGTCCTCTTTGGGCTGGCAATGCTCATCGGTGGCGTGCGAGTCCGACGCGAAAAACACGACCGCAAGAGCGACCTCGGAGGTTTCAAAGGCGGAAGGAAAATGCAGAGTGATCAAGACCTGACCATTCCCAAAGGCGGAGCCATGGTAGGCGCTTCTGTTGTCGATGAGCCTCGCGGTCACGAAAGAATAGGATCCTGGGAGATGAAGAACGCTGAGGTTGGCAGGAACAATTTGGGCGCTCCGCAGGATCCGGCGAGTTTGAGGCCTAGCATGGAGGAAGCAAGACATGATCCATTTGCTGACCCGAATGGAATCCGACCTACGCTAACGCGCGAGCATGTTTGATGCGAATGCGGGGGAACGAAGTATTTTATGATTTTACGACCGATGATGCGGAAATGAAGAGAAGAGCCGGAGAGAACAATGTCTTGCGCAGTGTGCGTGTCAAAGGATGATTTGTACATACTCTTCTGTGATACCCTTTTCAATGAACGGCATTGTTTTTATGAACAACAGAAATTTCGTTTCTGCGCGTTCACAGCCGTCTCATCTGACCTGCCGTAGTTTCGGGCGACTCGACACTAGCTGATGAGAGAAAAGACTGTTCAGCACAAAAGTGAAACATTTCGTGATCATTTGTTGCATGCTACTAACCTGATCGTAGCGTCCAAGGCAACGCGATTTTGGTGACCATTTGGCGTATTCTCTGCTTCGTTCAACAAGCCCACCAACCCAGGTCTCGTCCATGCGGAGCAATCCCCTTCCTCGCCCCGTGAAGTTCAATCTCGCAGCCTCCGATCCCTTTTCAGCTTCACTGCAAAGTCTCCGCGAAGCTCGCGCTTGTCGCTATTCCACATCATTCTGGCGCAAGAGATGCACAACCAATCCTTCGATTATTCGCTTTCCTCAATTCTTCCTCACGCTGCTCTCTACCCAGCCATCTCCGCATCCCCATTCGCCTGCTTATCCTTTGCCGAAATCCACAGGACATTATTACATCGGATCAACACCTGTCCCAATACCCCGCCATCCTGTCCATTCGCCGCCTTTTCTTCCGCGCCGCTGAGTTGAATATTCATATACGAGTCCACGGAAACCAATCGTCCCGTGTATTCTTGTCCCCATTTGATGCGGACAATGACGTCTTTGTTCACGAGGCCTTGGAGCATAGGGCGAGGGTTGAGGGGGATGAACTGTGCGCGCATGTTAGTTGGGGCCAATTCGTGGTTGCGATTGAAGGAAAATAGGGTGGGTGAGGGCGTACGCTCATGGTTGCGGTATTTGTGGCGCGCGGTGCGCGATAGGTCTGGAGGTTTGTGAGCACGCGGAAGGTGTGGGTGTGTTGGCGCAAAGGGCTGGTCGCGGGTGCTGTTGAAGTCGCTGGTGGAGATTTTGGGAGTCGGAGCTTCAGCGCGATTGTCAAAGGTGTTGGCCTGAGGCATGGATTTTGCGGGTGGCTCAAAGCACGACTCACGGCTCGCTCGTGATGTCTACACTGTGACCTGCCACGGAAGGTCTGCGATAGAATTGGAACATAAGAAGTTCATAGCAACAGTGCATATAGTGCTGCGAGTGTGCTGCAACAACTCCCTTAACACCTTCCCATATACAGCAATGAATGAGTACTTGTGAGACAAAAGAAGCATCAGAGCAAGCAAGTGGTATCCGCGTACAAAAGTCTATATACTCCTGTGCAATGCTCCCAGCGCAACGCAAAGGGTGCGCTTGTGTCGTCCGTACTCATCCGGCGTGTCATTCATACGAAACATTTTTGTATTCCCACAGCAATAACCGCGACCGGGTCGCTTCTTTCATCCGAACTCCAGCATCAAGCATCATACAAGTACGAGGAACGAAGTTGAACTGTTTAACCCTCGAACTCCTTGATGCCCTCGTGGTACTTGCCAGGAATAAGCGCAAGTGGGACAATACCTGACACGTGCATCTCGGGGCCGAAAACGTGGCCGTTCAAGTCGAGCTCCTTGAACACGGCCTTGATGTTCTTGAGACCTTCCTGGTAGTTGGGACCTGCACGACGCACCCAGATCTGGACCTTGTGCTCGTTGAGAAGAGGTGCGACTTCGCGAAGTGCGCGGATGACACCCTTGAATGTGCTGGCGACCTGTGCAGGTGTTAGCGCCGGACTTCGGGTAGATATGTTATGGATTTGGCGAGGAGACTTACGTTGGTAAAGTTAGCGATACCACCACCAATGAAGAGGACCTTGCCCTCTGGGTGTTGTGGTGCTCGCAGCATGAGGTCGAGGACTGTGCGTGCGTAGTGGAAGGTTTGTGTCTCGGTTGGAGCACCAGAGTACTCTCCGTAGTTGGCGAGCTCACCAGCGAAGCCAGCAGATGCAATGGCATCAGCGTAGACCACGGAGGCACCACCACCAGCGACAAGTGTCCATACACGTCCTTGTGAGTTGAGGATGGTAAGCTTGAGCGAGGCACCGGTCTTTGCGTCCATCTCTGCAATGTATGCCTCCTCTTTGCTCATCTCACGACCGAAAGGAGCGGGGAACTCGAGCGGTGGGCCAGCATCGATCGAGACCTTGCTTGAGCCAGTGTTCGCAACTGGGATACCGAGAGCTGCTGGGGCGCGTGCAACAGCCCACTTGACACCGCACTCGAACTCGGCGGTCTGGTCAATCTTTGCTGCGAGATCGAGGAAGTGGACATCGGCGGAGGTTCCCTCGGCGTTGGGAATGACGACGAGCGGGTTGATCTCGAGGTAGGTGAATTGGCAGTCAACGTAGACGGCGTACAATCGTGAAATGAAGTCAATGAGGACGGGGTGGACGCCCTTTGGCACATTAGGGAGGAGTGCCTTGGCGATCTCCTCGTTGCTTGGGTATTCCTTGAGGTCGACTGGGATGAGCAGCTTAGCAGCCTTCTCGTCGACGTCTCCCACATCCACACCACCCTCGTGGTAGAAGAGGATCCAGTCACCCTGCGATTTTGGTTAGACGAAATTGAACAATGGCCGAAGAGCGGATTCTTGCATACCTCACGAGCGGAGTTGATGTTGATGTAGTACTCGGTTTCTTGAGGGTGGGGCACGAAAGGCTCGACGAGGAAATTCCTCAGAGCGCCCTCAATGTGCTCGACCTTTTGGATCTTGTTTGCGCGTGCTGCGATCCACTCCTTCGCCTCTGCCCAAGTAGCATTGAGCTTGAGAAGACCCGACTTGCCTCGTCGCTTGATCAATTGATCTGGCTTTGCAACGAACTTGGCGCCTTGCTGGAGGAGGAAAGGATATTTGGCCTCGGCAGCGTCCAGAACACCGTTGACATCGTCGCCATCGGCGAAAGTTATTGTGGCAAGTTTGGCTGGTGGGTTGTGCGTCGATGAAGGTGGGAGAGGAGTTGGCTTAATGACAGGCGCGCGGGTCAAGTGGTAGTTCAGAATGGCCTTGCCATCTGCTTCTGTGATTGGCTTCGCAGACATTGCGGTGGTGTTTGCAAGATTGTGTTCAAGTGAATTTCTTCAGAAAGCTGTTTGCTGGCTTTTGGTAAGCAGATGTCCGAACAAGACAGCTCCGGGCAGTGAAAAATTGGCGGCGAAGCTGGTGTGGTGGTCCCCGGGCTCCCAGTTGAAACTGCGGGTGACGGTGAGGAAAGCTTAGCGAGCAAGCTGTACAATGGGAAGGCGCCCGCGGGTGAGTTGCGGTGGCAGCTTGGCGCTAGAGGTGTTTCTAGTGCTGCGAATGTCTTTCTCTCGCCGCGGATTGTGTGCAGGTTTCAGCTCTTTTTGCGCAGGCTCGCACACTTCCAATTCCTTCTTTGCAGGGAACAGGCCACGGGAAAGTGCGTTCGGGAGACAGATGGATGTGGTGTCCAAAAAAGTCCGAAGCGGTGCAGCAGTCAACGGGAATGCGAATCCAGGGCCCAGCTGGAGCTTTAAAAATAAAATCTGACTACGCACCTCGAGGCTGAAGAAGGTCCTGCGGCTGCACTTGCGTGGGAGCGAGTTGCCGGAATTAGATGTGTAGGTGTAATGGAAGGTGTGAGAGGGAGGAGCGAGTGGGAGAGGAATGGAGGACGGTCAGGAAGTCGGACAGGACGACAATGGGCTTCGGGATTGACGGTCTCATCAGCGCTCTCGACACAGACATGTTGAAGCTCTCCCAGGCGATGAGCTGCGCTAGACGCGGGCGCAAATGCAGGCCCACGCGCAAGCTTCCCGTCGGCGATCGACAACCCGACCCCAGCGCGCACTGTTGGCCCTGCGCATGACGCACGCTGGGCTTCCCTACAAAAATGTTTTGCCGTGGAGGGCTGCATTGCAACGGGCGTGGTCGGCTCGCCAGGCGCTGCAGAGCCGCTTCCCATGCGTCCCATGGCGCGCGTGGATGCAGGTGCACTGGAAGCAGATATCAACGCCCGCTCGCGGCTCGCTCGCGTGGAGGGGCAGCGTGATGAGCCTCAGCAGAAACATGTCCATCCCCAAAGTTCAGGGCAGCGCACGTTGCCGGAAAGCGAGAACGAGCGCTGGCGGGGCTAAGCCTTGTCGGGCTCGCTCGCGTGTGTGAATTGCTCCGCGTGTTAATTGTGCAAAGGGTCAAAAGTGCTGAGACGAGCACGGATGGTACGATTCTGCAGTTGCTGAGCGGTGGGCCCCGCGCGCGCTTCACGAGAACGAGAGGCGTGATGTTGGCGGACCGATGAGATGGCGCGTGTTACGAGGACTCCAGCGGATCCCCGTCCGCGTCCCACCGGCGTCGGGAGAGGAGCGTTGAAGGCAATATACTTTTGGTGCACGCAGGGATCACCACCAGCTCGACAAAGTCCGACGACAAGAAATCACACCCTCTGCCCATCTCTCCCTCGCACTCACCGCCGCTCCTCCTCCTTCTCCATCTTCTCATCCACACTCTCTCTGAGGCACATTGCAATCCTCTCCGTGGTAAGTCTGCATTCCCAATTCCCGCCCAGCTGGTTCCCAGAATTTCTGGCGTCAGCTGCCAGAGCTCGAAACTGCCCGCGTTCGGGTTGTTTGAGACTGGCTGCCCTCGTTTCCACCCTCGCAGCGGCGATCGCGATCGCAGAAGTAGCAGTCGCAGAGCTGTGGAAGTGGCGAAGTGGAATGTGAACTGACGAGAACATTCACAGCACTCGAGAAATCACATAGAATTGTCCTTGGTTGAAATCCGCCCACCATGGCCACCACCAATGGCGCAAACGGCGTCAATGGCACACACAAGGACAGCAGCCTGTCCGCCAACGACAACATCCAGCGCTTCGTCGCTCCCAGCAGGCCTCTGAGCCCCACTCCACAGCACACTCTCTTCCACCCCAAGACGAGATGTTTTGTCTAGTATGCGCAGCCAGAGTCCAATGGCAAGCAACGACAATACTGACGACTCCGCAGCGGCATGCAAACAAAGGCTGTGCAGGGCATGCTCGACTTCGACTTCATCTGCAAGCGCAAGACTCCCTCCGTAGCCGGTATCATCTACACCTTCGGTGGCCAGTTCGTCAGCAAGATGTACTGGGGCACCTCCGAGACTCTCCTCCCTGTCTACCAGCAGGTCTCGGACGCCATGGCTAAGCACAGCGATGTCGACACTGTCGTCAACTTCGCATCCTCCCGATCCGTCTACCAATCGACCATGGAGCTCATGGAGTTCCCACAAATCAAGTCCATTGCCATCATCGCTGAAGGTGTGCCTGAGCGACGAGCACGTGAGATTCTCCACGTTGCGAAGAAGAAGGGTGTCACAATCATCGGCCCTGCCACCGTTGGTGGTATCAAGCCAGGTGCATTCAAGATCGGAAACACTGGTGGTATGATGGACAACATTGTGGCTTCCAAGCTCTACCGCAAGGGCTCTGTCGGCTACGTCTCCAAGTCTGGAGGTATGTCCAACGAGCTGAACAACATTGTCGCGCAAGAGACCGATGGTGTATACGAGGGTGTTGCCATTGGTGGTGACAGATATCCCGGTACCACTTTCATCGACCACATGCTCCGTTTCGAGGCCGATCCCGAGTGCAAGATCCTGCTCTTGCTCGGTGAAGTCGGTGGTGTGGAGGAGTACCGTGTGATTGAGGCCAAGAAGAACGGCACCATCAAGAAGCCAATCGTCGCCTGGGCCATCGGTACCGTTGCTAGCATGCTCAAGACTGAGGTGCAATTCGGTCACGCTGGCTCAATGGCCAACTCTCAGCTCGAGCAAGCCGCCGTGAAGAACAAGGCAATGAGGGACGCTGGTTTCTTCGTCCCAGAGACCTTCGAGGACCTGCCCAAGGAGCTCTCCAAGGTCTACCAACAGCTCGTCAAGGAAGGCCAAATCAAGCCTGCTCCAGAGCCAGCTGTTCCAAAGATTCCAATCGATTACTCGTGGGCTCAGGAGCTTGGTCTTATCCGTAAGCCAGCTGCCTTCATTTCCACGATTTCCGACGACCGTGGCCAAGAACTCCTGTACGCTGGTATCCCAATCACTGAAGTCTTCAAGGAGGACATTGGTATTGGTGGTGTCATGTCCCTTCTGTGGTTCCGTCGCCGACTGCCCAAATACGCCTCCAAGTTCTTGGAGATGGTTCTCATGCTTACTGCCGATCACGGTCCAGCTGTGTCTGGTGCCATGAACACCATCATCACCACTCGTGCCGGCAAGGATCTGATCTCATCGCTTGTTGCTGGTCTGCTCACAATCGGATCCCGCTTCGGTGGTGCTCTTGACGGCGCCGCCGAGGAATTCACTCGCGCTTTCGACAAGGGTCTCTCTCCTCGTGACTTCGTCGACACGATGAGAAAGGAGAACAAGCTGATTCCCGGTATCGGTCACCGTGTCAAGTCACGAAATAACCCCGATCTCCGTGTCTCGCTTGTCAAGGAATACTGCCAGCAAAACTTCCCATCTACCAAGCTCCTCGATTACGCCATCGCCGTCGAGACCGTCACCACATCCAAGAAGGATAACCTGATCCTTAATGTTGATGGTTGTGTCGCCGTCTGCTTCGTCGATCTCCTCCGCAACTCCGGTGCATTCTCCAACGAAGAAGCCGAGGACTACCTGAAGATGGGTGTCCTCAACGGTCTCTTCGTGCTCGGTCGCTCCATCGGTCTGATCGCTCACTTCCTCGACCAGAAGCGTCTGCGTAGCGGTCTCTACAGACATCCTTGGGATGACATCACTTACATGCTCCCAGAGCTTGGCAAGGGTGCTCCAGGTAACGAGGGCCGTGTCGAGGTCTCATTGTAAGAGCTGGGATAGCAATCATGACACGATACACACCTTTTACGAGTTGCTTTACACTTTAGCGAAGAGAGAAAAAGGGCGGCGTTCACAATTTCTTGTTAATGAAATGGGCTATGGGTCACGCGATGCGATGCATGCACGACGGAAGAGACCAGTCTTGTGCTGTGTGTGGCTTGTAGATATACCAAATAGATATGCCACGAGAATGTGGCACAGGAGCCAAAAGATCACTTGCACGCAGAATGTCCCGAAACTTGCCGATTGCAACCTCAACCATCTACATCTCGCCTGCTTCCGGTATCAGTCACCGGCGTCTGGATGTATCCCATTTCTCACAAGCAATATGAAGTGCATGCTCGCTTCGGGATTGCAGTAGAAAGCCCGATAGACCGGGATTCGCGCATATCCCATGTCTCGGCGGAGAGCCGAGGATGGCGAAATCATGACCACCATCGGGTATCGAAACATGAGGAAGAGAAAGAACTGCCAATGATACAATATACCATACACGTCACTACTGTAGTCGTCTATGCCTATACGAATGTGGATGCCAATGTGGATGCCTGAAAGGATGGTGAAGAGCAGCCGAACCAACGTTGAGGAGAAAGGTGAAGGGCAAAGACCAGCAATTCAATCCCGATGCCCATTCGTATCATCATGACCATCATCTTTTTTCTTGTCCTTCTTCTCTTTCAACTCTAGCCGTATACGCCCATGCCACTCTTGACTTTTCAGAATTTCCACAATGACCGAATCCCATCGCCAGCCAGCAAGACGGTTGTCAAAGTGATTTCTCAGCCTCACGATGTTCCCGCCAAATGCTTTGTAGACTTCATCGCGAGTTACAGGACGCTCTTCGTCTTTGTAAGCCATTGCGACAGCCTGCCATGGATCTGGGGCTTCCATGAGTGAGTGGACGAATCTGTAGGCTTCGGCGAGACGACTCGTGCCCTTGTTGCTTGGGATCGTCTCGAGAAAGCGAACAAGGTTATGCATTGGTAGCGCATTCTACGGCGCTTCCCAATCTGGGTTCTGTGAAGTTGTCAGTCATTGTCCAAGACACAAGTCAATGGTGGGGACCTGTGCTCACCTTCTTCACTATGCATACACCCTCCAGCGTGTTCGCGACCGAGATCCATTCCTCATCTTCAAGCTCTGCGCGCTCGCCATGTCCAAGCAGTACGGGTGTTGATTGTGTCTGCCAGCCAGTAATTGTCTTTGGTCGTCCTGCTTGTCCAACAACATCAACGGCCTGACCGACACGGACGTTGAGCTGTACAGGCTTGAGGTCCTCGTCGAGTGTAATGAGGAAGCGAGGGTTCATAGCGATAGCCAGGTGGTATAGCAGATAGTGATGCTCGCCCAGAATGAATGCCTTCGGATTCTCGATGAGCGAAATGGCGACAGTGAGCAGGCCTGCGGCCGACACCCTTGAAAGAACAGTTCGGTCTGTGTGGAAGGGGCTGATGGACAGTGTTCCCTTGCCCATGTGCAGCAGACCTTGCGCGACTCTGACCATGAACAGCGCGCTTGGATCTCGGTGGTAGTATGATGCAAGCTGTCGGAGAAGCTGTGCGAGACGAGCATTGTTTGTGCCAGCACCAACCATGCCCATGGCGAAGATCGCGTTGACTGCAACATCAACGTCGTTGTCGTGTGAGTAACGAGAGAGGGTGTCATAGATCTTCATCTGAGGATTTGACACACTGATGAGACCCATCGCAAGAGGCACAGCCTTCCTGATGTTGGGCTCGCCGTAGTGCATCAAGTGACCGAACTGTCGGAGGACCATCTCCTGGCCAATGTCTTCGCCCATGGCCACCAGAGCCAGACCGAGCACAGCATATGCCTGGACCAGTTGTTCACCAGCAATGTCCTTCTTCTCGTCGCCCTCTTTCTTCTCTTCCTCTTTGTCCTCGTCATCCTTGTCATCCTTGTCCTCGATGTGCTCGTTGCAGATGTGGAGAAGTTGTTGCAATTTGAGCACAGCACCGGTGCCTGCCCATGCGCACATCTCGATGAGCACGGACGCAGGCTTGGACATCGGGTGATCGATAGCCTTCAGTGTCTCAAGAATGACATCGACTTCTTCCTGCTGTCCGAAGTACAATACTGCGAGACCTAAGGTCATGAAGCGCGTCCACTTGTCCTTGAGCTGCTTGTTACGATCTTCATCAAGGAAAGTCTCGATAATAGCTTCGCTGACATCTGAGTGTGCTGTGCCAACAAAGACGAGGCCAAGAGACAACGCAGCGCTCGCAGACAACTGCATCTCCAAGCCAGTGTCTCTAACGAGAGGAAGAAGGACTTCAAGAACGCCCTCGTTGTTTGAGCCTGCGTATGCCAGGCCCAGGCCGAGGATGCGAGCAACTTTGTCCGCAACAGTCTTACCCTCGAAGTCTCCTAGCAGTGCGAGTGTTGGATCGCCTTCAACCTTCACGCCTGCATTCATGACACCCATGGCCAATGCAGCACCAGCCTTGATCTTATCTTCAGAGACGTATGTGTATGCGTCAATCTTGTCGAGACCGAGCTCAACATCCCACAGGAGAAGTAGACCGGCAGATGCCGCAGCTGAAAGCATCCCCTCCTCTTTCACCTTCCACACCCAGCTCTGCTTGACACCGCCTTCCACAAGCATCAGCTTATCTTCGCCAAACCCAGCGTTGACGAAAGCATTGACAAATGTAGACGCAAGGTTGTGCCGCGCTGAATCTGTGTTGGTCAGGCCTGCAGTGCGATTCGACTCCAGATGTGATTTGTAGATATCCTCCGGTACCTTCGGGTCCAATACGTTCAACTCCTTCGCCAAAGATTTGTAATACGTAGGCAAACGTGTGTTGTTCAAGCACTCTTGCAGCTCCTCATCCCCAGCGTCTTCTCCTTCTAGCTCGATCGATATCCGCTGTCGGGCAAGGAGGAAAGCGAGTTGGCGCTTTGTGGTCTTGTCGGGCGCAGAGTTGAAGTCGGATTTGATGAGCTCAAGATCGTTGAGCTTGATCGCTAATGAGATGGCTTGCGTGTATTGTTTGTACTGCAAGTAAACATCATGCGCAGTGCGGAGGAAGCGGTCGTTGTCAGGATATGTGAGGAGCGGCACCATCGATGCCATGTACAGACACACGCGGCTGTATGTGTTCTCGTCGAGGTGCTCTTTGATGTGCTCGATCATTTCGAGCTCAGAGAGAATGTCGACGGCGTCGGCTTCGGCATTGTGCTTGAGAAAGAAGGGCACGAGCGTCAGCGCCAAAGATGTGATGTCCTCGGAATCTTTCTCCTCCTGCTGTCGGACTTCGTACTCTTGCCCAATCTCCAGCGCGAGATGGCGCATGTACTCGTGGCCCCATGAGCCGATGTCTGTGCCAGGCGCGAGCAGTCGGTACTTCAAGGTGTCCCGTCGATCCTCATCATCGGAATATGTCATGCCC
>JAASLG010001804.1:0-18166 GCA_013365235.1 Cercospora sesami
AGTGTCATAGATGGCTTGGGCCTGGCGTTGAACGTTATGCCACTCTTCCAGGACACGGTCTGCTTCACTGTAGTCGAGGATGCTGTACGTGGTAGGATCGACCAGTTCGAACTTTCGGCGGCTCGACAGTCTTCCATAGGCATACATCACCTCAGCAGTTTCTGCAGTCGCACTTTGTCCAAACTCACGAGCTGCCCATTGTTGCAGGTATGCTGGTGTGCTGTCCTTGTCGAATCGTGAGATATCGTACGCCATGTCGAGGAAGTGGCTGATAGGTAGTTCCACAGGCTTGAGATCTCCAACATTGACAACCCTGCAGCGTGGTCAGCTTTCCAACACCCAAGTGCATTGCCTTCTACGTTCTCGCGGAACCATATAATCGACTTACCAAATCTCTCGCGCCTGCCTCTCATATGCAAGTCTCATCTGCTCCCAAGTCTTGGTCAACTTGGTTGTACTGATCCATTTGTAGTTTCTGGGGTCGCCGACGTAGTCAAAGTGATAGTACACGCCAGCTCCTCCGCTGCGTTCCGTCTCATTACCAACAGGAAGACGTCTGATGTTCCCATAGTTGTCTTCAGCCCAGAGCAATGTGATATAATCTGGCACTTGCATTCCCTGTTCGTAGTAGCCCTGTATTTCCTTATAGAGACACCACAATTGAGGCACTGTTGACGCATCGCCATGGAACCTCTTCAGAATCTCGGTCTGAGCAGAAACGACAGCCTCCAGTAGCTCTGTCTGGATGTCATCGCTGATGGGAGTGTCGTGATAACCTCGCATACCGACAGTCACCACATTGTCGTAATTCTGGCTTCGCTCTATGCCATCGACGAAGAATTCGTATATGGAGGCGTTATTGGTACCCCAGAACCACTCGCCCTCGCCAAATTCCGTCCACTCTTTTGTTGCCCTGGTCATCGGTTCCGTGTGGGATGTACCCATGACGATGCCATAGTCGTTGGCAAGTGGCTGAGTCCTTGGATCGTCGACATTGAACATGCTGTTCCACATGGCAGGCCACAGGTAGTTTGCTCGTAGTCGCAGGAGCAGCTCGAAGACAGTCGAGTAGAACTCAGCATTGAAGCCAGGTCCATATTCGCCTTCTGGAAAGTTATCCATGATCCAGCCCGTCAGGCCCGGTGCTTCATCGTTGATGAAGATACCTCGATACTTGACAGACGGCGGCCCTTGCACTACGGAGACGTTGCTCGCGTAGATTTGATCATGCTTCTGGCCAGGAGAGTCTGCCCAGAAGTGCCAAGGCGAGACACCGATTTGTTCTGAAATGCTGTAGATACCGAAGATAGTGCCACGCCGGTCGGAACCTAGTTAATGTGAGCTTGAAGTGTATGGTGTGTTAGGTGGATTATATACCTGCGATGATCAGAGCCTGCGCTACATCGTCGCTCGGGCTGTCCACGAGGACTGAAATGTACGACTCCAAGTCGTCCTGGATCTCACTGACATCGATGACACCGCGCTGGACCAAGTCGTCGATGACGTGAGAGTGGCCAAGTGTGCCTGCAATTATCGTTGCGCCAGTAGCAGACGTGCTTTCAAGCTCGAATGAAGTCTTGTTGTTGACAGCCAGGATCAAACTGGTGTTGGATCGACCCGCTTCGTCTCCGGCGACCACACGCAAGCCAGCGCTGCTTCCTGTAACACGGCCGAAATCTTCGGCAAGGTCATTGCAAGCCTTCAACACGCCCGGAGAGTCATTATCGGCGCATCGAATCTGAGGAGAAGAGCCCGCGGCAGCCAACTCTAGGCCGTTGCCTTCGAAGTTGATCGTGGGCTCCTGCCAGATGGCCTGAGAAGTGGCCAGAAACGCCGCCAATGACAAAAATTGGAACCGCGCCATCATCCTAGCACATCGATGGGTCGCTCACCGTGGTATAGTCCGCACAATATATACTGCGGCATTCAGGCTGCTTCATGGCTTGCTGAACGAGAAGATGGCGAACGTGTTAACGGCTAAATCGTACGCCGAGACCTACTCTTTAGCGACAGTGAAGGCTCTGCCGGCTTGACTAGATCTTGAACCTGCGGTACCCCAGATTTAAACTGCCGATCACCAGACAAGTAAGTGGACAGTTTCCAGAACAGGCGTGTGACCCCCATATCCCCAGTTTTGCCAAGGAGTGACTTTAGCCGGCCAGGCTCAAAAACTTACACAGGACAAGCCGTGATGGCAGTTGCTAGAGTCCAGACGAGATGCCTCCTGCTTGGCAGCAAAAGGCTAATCTACCAGCTTGCAGAGTCATTTCGTTCTTCAGGTCCTGGCATGAAATTCGGTGGCAACTGATGCATCTTGAGATACCGCCAGAAGTTTGGAGTGAATCCAAGGTGTGCTGAATTGGATATGTGATCATCAGCCGTCTTGGGCACTTTCGAGTGCTGCTTGGCAGAATTGACACCTGCAGCCGTTACGTGAAACATTTCCACTATCAAATTAGGCATCTGAGAGTCTTCCGAATAAACCACGCGTCTTCGTGCAAATAGCGTGCCTGCTTCGCCTATCTCACGGTTCGGCTCCAGATGCTATGCTGCGACTTGCCGCATACTTCCCGTCCTGGTCTGATGAGTCCCGGCATGACGGCGATAAGGTGATGTTAAGTGCAGAAGTCTTGGTCGCGTTGCTCGTGTGAGAGGCGCAGCAGTTGCAAAATAGAAAGTCAGCAGCATCGGCCCGCGATCCTCCGAATCTCCGAATCATCGCGAACTCCTCTCCTTCTCTTCCATCCGCCACCACCTTTCTCGTCCTGACAAAGCATACCATAAGCGCCCTCGTTCGAACACGCATACGAGAGACGCTTTTGCACCAGCTCTTTCGATGAACGGGTGCTCTACGCGAGTCTGCTTTCGGATATCCTGCCGAATCAATATCAGCAGCCCTCGGCACTCGCCATCCACATACCGATGACCAGAAATGCCACATGCGAGAATCCTTAAGCCTCACGCAGGCGCTTATTGGTCCTGTTCCTGTGACGCGTCGGACCTTCATCGCTGACGCCGTGTTCACTGCCTCGAAACGCCTCAGCTGCGTCCAAAAGCAGCATCGGCTTTAGGCCGCCAGCCACAATTGACAGGGGTACTCGCTGGAGGCTGATCTGGATACGAAGCATCACCAGAAAGACCGCTATGGAGAGTCAGCGTGACATCGGCTTCGGTGTACAAATATAAACCCCTGCTCTTTGTATAGAGATGACATGCCGCAGGCGGCGTTGAGAACGAGTGAATATATGAGTGCTGATCTCTACTAGGAGCAGATTTCTTGCACGGTATCACAACAATCACAGGAACATCTTCTTCACATACCTTCGCTTGAGTGGTAAACATCAGACACTCGCTTGATCTGCCTGAAGCAACGACTTGTCTTTCTTCTTTTCGAACAACTGAACGACACATGCGCTTGTGCTACCTCTTTTCCTAGGCAAAACAGAATCGATCAAACCATGCAAACTTCGTTAGCGGTACTGGCTCTCATGAGCGTTGCGAAAGCTTTTCCGGGCGGCCGGCATGATGGGTACAGCAATTTCAATACTACAAAGATTGCCGGGACACAGTCGTGGAGCTCGGCTGCCAATACAGCGGCAATTCCGACTTCCACATGTCTTGATTCGAGCATTTCGACCAGCGCAGCATCCTCAAGCTCTGTCTCAACGGTCAGACCTCACTCGTATGGCACTGACGGTGCTTCGTGGCAATACCACCCTGGCACCGGCGTTCCGTCTCGATCACAACCACATCACACGGATGGAAGCCACGACCAGCCGACGGCTTCTGCGACGGCACATGTTACTGAGACAACGATAATACCCATCACGCAAACGATCACGAATCATGTCCCGTGTAGCACCGAGATCACCACCAACGGCCAAAGCTGGTGGAGCACATACCTCACAGTCTCCTACTACACAACCAGCTATATGGTGACGTCTACAATCGCTGCACCACAACCAACGATGAAGCCTGTCACGTGGTATGGAGGAGACTCAACTTCAAATCCGCATCCCGCTCCGTGGCATGAGCAATGTCCACCACAGGCAACAGTCACCGAGACCGTTACCAAATACATCAGCCTGCCATCACCAAAGCCTGAAGAGCCGAATCAACCCTCGACTACGAAGACTTTGACCTTGACTCTCGACCATGATCATGTCACAACCATCACAGTCTCTTACCCGGTATCATCAGCTGCACCTGTGAAGACGACCAAAGACCACGTTTTGCCACCATACCCGACCAAGAGCAGTAGCACGATTCGAGGCCAACCTCATCCTACAGGTGGCTATCCCCATGGAACTGGAATATGGACACATGCAACAGCTTCGGGCACTAAGCCAGTGGCAAGTGGCTACGGGCTTCCGAGTTCAAGCACAGCTACAGCGGGCAGCACTGGTGCGCCGAGACACTACTGATCGGGACTTGTTTACGATGATGCATGAACGATACGTAATGGACCAGATATAGATAATAGCATTATGCACGGCGTTTAAAAGGAGGGCGGGTTGGCTGACAGGACGAGAGGTATAGATAGCTTGTATCATAACACCAGAGAGTAATCAAAAGTCAGCATGGTGTGTCATCTCTTGTGGTCACAAGTCCCACACTTCATCGATGAATTCACGTACCAATGTCGCGACCTTCCCGTCATCATCCTCGAGCATTTCATCCTCGCCATCGGCAAACATCTCCATGATGTTGTTTACCTCATCCTCGATCATTTGTTGTGGCAGTCTTCGAGATCCTGCATGATCAAAGTACTTTTTGGGGCCCCGACCATCTCTAACCTTGGCTTTCTCTCGATAGAAAGCTTTGCCGAGAGCGAATACGCGGTCCGCAATTTTGACGATGGCGTTGCTCGTAGATGCGTCACAGAATATACCAGCTTCCTTCTTTCTCGTTGTGAAGATCAATGTAACGTCTCTGTCAGCGCATAAATAGAGTTGTGCTCTCATTTCGAAAATTAGCATGAAATCCCAGAAAGTAGGTAGGCCCTTTTTGAAGGACAATCCGATGCGGATTCGAATGGTCGGAGCAAGGAAATCGTCCTCAGATGCTCGGCCCAACCACTTGCAATGTGGGTCGGGGTTGTTCGTGTTCGAGGCTGGAAAATGCGTGTGAGCCGATGCCCACTCCAGATCCGTGCGGCGGCCTTTGCGGTTGCCGAGCGCGAAGTGGCAGAAGAAATGATCCTTCCCTTCCATCTCGCAGTTGGCGACATGTGCGGTCAAGAGATCGTTGTATATGACCCTCATAACCGTATCACATGAGCGGCCACAGTAAACTTGTGTAATGCGGCGCGGAAGACGGTTTCCGTTCTTATCTCTTGGGTATTCTAACAATGGTCGCTTAACGAGCAGATCGGTACTGTTAATATATTCAACGACAAGATTGCTCAGCACCTAGCGAGGAGTCGGGTCCGTATCACTTGGCTCCCATACAAGGACCACCTTGAGCTTCCATTAACCTGAAGGGACGAGTGTCGTCGGCAGCGTAACGAGCCTCTCTTCCGCCTCAGTAGGTCGATATCGCTCTTCCTCCTATAGAGCGGTCTTTCATAATCGTCCTGTTCTTCCTTCCAGGATAGACGGGATGGCTCTGATGGCATAGTATGTGCCTCTCCTGGGCCGCGTCTGTTGCAGAGCAGCTGGTAATGTTTTGTTTCAAATGATTGCGGAAATGTAGCTGGCGCAGACTTTGCTGGCTTTGGCGTACTCATTTGCGGCTCGGCAGGTATGACGCCTATGTCAGTGGCGTGGTCGGCCACGGTGACTATCGCCCTTCGGGAGCAAGCGACTACATGCTCTCGACGAGGATGAAACTATCGAGCACGATGGGCGCTACTCGCGCGAAGGCGCGAGGCATGTGGAATATCGTGGCTTCCATCTCGCAGAGATCGGTAAAAGGGAAGGACGCCGGACACGTAGGCTGGAGCTGCGAATATCCATCATCTGGAGCAATGCAAGGTTGGAGATGAAAAGTGTGGTGTGCTTTGCCGTTGACGCGTTCGGCGACGCGTCGACGCGCGAATGGGGAAAGAAGACGACGTGTGCTCGGCTCGGATTCGGAGCCGAGTGCACGACACGGGAAGAGTAGTCACGCATTGGGTCCGATGGGTGAGAATACGAGGACGATGTTGACCATGGGGATCTGTGGCATGCGCAGATCTCTGCGCTGGACTGATGACAGGGGAAGACCTTGAGGCAAAGCTGCTGACGAAGTGTCACGAAGAGTGCGCAAATGAACCAACACGAGATGCATGTTGTCCAATCTCACTTGCTTTCTGGAGTGCCATGGGTACGCATGGGGAGAAGCCAAGCCAGGAGGAACAGAAGAAAATTCAGAGTCATCAGTCGCTTCCGCACATCGTCCGCACAGTCCAGCCACGCAGCGTGAGAAAGCAAATGCGAGGCGTTCGAAGTGACAAGCAGAGAAACGAAATGCAATCCCATCCTTCATCAACGCGATTACATTAATCACCCTCAATACAACAATGTAAATTGTCGCTTTGCTTTGTGTGTTGTGTACGAAATGAAAAACAGAGATGAACGAGCTCGAAAGCCTCGAACTTCCCAACAGCATCGACTCCTCCCACATGCCAACTGACCGATCATCATAGCTAGCCCAGCGTGGCAGCACGTAGTGCAGCGCGGCAACTGGAGTGAAGTCCTCTCGTATCATCGTCTTGCCCATCGTGAACGAGACACTGATTATTAGGTCCGCTTTGAAACAGTGTCAGTTCATGCTGCTCTTGGTTTCGGGCTTGAAGGGCTCGCAGAACATAATACTTACGTGTCACTGTGTCTCTACAGCTGCTGCTGGGTAGACTTGGTGTAGCTGAGTGGTTTAGATTGGAAGAAGACCGCCCAGGAAACCAGCGCTGCCGGCGCCAGGAGCAGGAGCCTGATTGCCGAATGGGAAGGTTGGTGCTGCCAACAGCATTAGGTCCATCCAGAAATACAGCAACCGATGTCTGAGAGCTGTGAAGACTTACAAAGGATCGAGTTCGGGTCGAGAGGCTTGTTGAATGGGAAGCCTGCTCCGAAGGGGACCGCTGTTTCATAGATATCAGTGAAATGTGCGAGAGCGATGGTCAGATGTGATCTTCCAAGCGAAAGCTGCATCCACAGCTGGTGTGTTCGATCATGACTTACGTGCTGTTTGACGATTAGTATTGCAGATCAGGTAGAATATGACTTTGAATGATCAGACTTACGAGGAAGGCCGTACGAAGGTGGTGGTGGGTACGCAACTGGAGGAGGAGGATACGCAGCTGGAGGAGGAGCGTAGGAAGCTGGTCGTGGCGGTGGCGGTGGGAAGCTCGGCGGTGGAGGGTAATTTGGTTGACCGTAGCTCGGAGGAGGTCTTGCAGCGGATGGAGGAGGATAGGCTGGACCATTGTTTGGCAGTCCACCTACAATCTACATTAGTACAGTGACTTCGGCTTTCTCACGTACTTCAACGTACCGTAACTCTGTGGGGGAACTGCTGGGAAACCGCCGCCCTGTTGAGGTGGGAAGCCTTGGCCACTCTGAGGGAAGTTTGGAGCACCACCTGGAGCGCCGCCTGGTTGTTGCCCTGGGAAGTTCGGTGCACCGCCTGGAGCGCCGCCCGGGAATCCTTGGCCAGCGCTCTGTGGGAAGTTTGGAGCACCACCTGGAGCGCCGCCTGGCTGTTGCCCTGGGAAGTTTGGAGCACCGCCTGGCTGTTGTCCTGGGAAGCCTTGGCCTCCTGCAAATCTCGGGTTAGCACACAACCCAAAGGTTGAACATGCCCATGTAGCAGGAATCCTTCACGTACCTTGAGCTTGTGGCAAGTTAGCGGGCCCGTATCCGCCCTGCGGAGCTGGCATGTATGCTGCAAGATGTGTCAATAACATTACTTGCAGACAGATGCTGGACTGTTATCTTACGCTTAGGCTGAGATGGTTGTGCTGGAGGAAGGTTTGTAGCCCCGTACGATCCTGGTTGACCACCCGGGCCTGTAACAGTCAGCATAGCTCGCTATACGACAATACTAACAACGCTTACCGCCTTGAGGACCGAGTCCTTGTGGTCCAGCGCCTGGAGGTCCTTGTCCTTGGCCTGGAGCTTGACCGAATGGTGGAGCTTGGCCCATACCATTTTGAGATTGAGGCATTGCGTTTGGTGGAGCACCTAGGCTTCCAGACGAGCTTCGACCACCGAAGCTACCATCAAGGCCTTGTCCGTTGGTCGGCCCTCCCATGCCGTTTCGATTTTGAGGAGGCATGCCATTAGGAGCGCCTTGACCGCTCTGACGATTCTGCGGGGGAATGCCGTTCGAAGGAGGAGCACCGGGTGCGTTACCTGAAACGCTTTGGCTTTGAGTACCGTAACCTCCAGAGCCTCCCTGACCATTGCCGGATCCAGGCATACCACTACCACTCTGAGGAACGGCTCCGTTGTTCGAGCCCGTTGGGCCGATTTGAAGGCCACCATTGCTTGCTCCAGGACCGCCATTCTGAGCGTCACTGTTAGTAGCGCCAGGACCGCTGCTTTGCGGGAGGTTATTGTTCAATCCGGTCGGGCTGTTTGGGCCGCTTCCAGGGCCGTGTTGAGAGTTACTCGTTCCAGGTCCGCCATTTGGAGCGCTTCCGGAGTTTGTTGAAGGAGGGCCTTGCTGCTGCTGCTGCTGTCCGTTCGATGGGATTCCAGAGCCAGATCCTGAATTGCCGTAGCCTTTTGGTTGAGACGGCTGGGCCGGAGGAAGGTTCTTGGACTCGTACGATTGTGGTTGCGGAGGCTGAGGTTGCGGTTGCGGCGGCGGAAGGTTCTTTGACTGATACGACGATGGAGGCTGCTGTGACTGAGGTGGTTGCTGAGGCTGCTTAGGTTGCTGAGGGGGTTGCTGAGGCTGGGCTGGCGGGAGGTTCTTAGACTCGTAGGACTGAGGCTGAGGCTGAGGGGGTGGCAAGTTCTTTGCACCGTATGATTGAGCAGATCCAGCGCCAGTAGAGCCGCCCGGAGCGGGAGCCAATGGACCTCCTTGAGCTGGACCGAGAGCACCAGGGTTCATGGCGTTTGCAGCAGCATTGGCCGCAGGATTCTTCTGCGTGCCTGTTCCGCCATTTAATTGGCCGGCACCTGTGTCTCGTTAGCTTTTTCGATAAGTGTAAGTGTGAGAGCACATACCTGGAACATTGTCAACACCCTGCCTGAACGGAGGCTGACCATTCATAGCTTGAGCGGGGTTTGCAGTTGGAGGCATGTTTGCCGATGGTGGCCCGTTGAACGACGAAGGCCCGTTGCCCATTTGCGAATCCTCCATGTCCGAAGTGTCAAGTTGTGAAGTATCCATTGGAGAAGCACCCATTGGAGAAGCACCCATTTGAGAGGCACCCATTTGCGAGCCAGTATCTATGTATGTCAGTCACAACTCAGGCCGAATGATGAAAGTGCCATGCATGTACCTGGGATCTGTTGAGCGGTAGACTTCGTGCCCCAAGCGCCAGCTTCTGCTCGGCGTTGGCTGATTCCAGTCAGTAGTGCTACCCTGCGTGAGTCTCGATAGGACTTACAAGTTGGGAGCAGATCCAGAAGCACCGAAGGACGCAGGCGAAGCGCCGCCGAATTGAGCTACACAGCTGTCAGTGTTCTGATCGAGTTTTGTATCTCAAACGACACATCATATCGAAACATGATCTAATTGCATGCAGTGGTGCAATCCGTGGGGGAAGAATCTGTACTTACAAGCTTGACCTGGCATCTGTCCTTGCTGCATCTGTGATGCACCGAACTGTTGAGCGGCCATCTGGCTAGGATCAAACTGAGGCGACCCATATCCGCCGCCGCCGGCCTGTTGTGGCCAAGATGGAGTGTTCATCGCATAGCTGTTGGCACCTCCAGGTTGACCTGAAGTAAGTCAGCATTTGAAGCATGATATAGATCAAGAAACTGTAGCGCTATAGCACCAATAACTACTCACCACCAAAGCCGCTTGGGCCTGTCGCGCCCTGTAGACCCGGGACACCACCCATACCAGGTTGCTGAGCGTTCTGTTGAGGGAAGGCAGAGTTGGACTGAGCGTTCTGTTGACCGAGAGGACCACCCATGCTGCTTGGACCCATACCTCCTGGACCCATGCCCATGCCAGCTGGTTGCGCATTCTGTTGACTCAGAGCATTTGCTTGACTATTCTGTTGTGGGAAAGCGCCAGCCTGCTGTTGTTGTTGACCCGATTGTCCAAGACTGCTTGGGGGACCATTTTGCTGTCCGAATGAGGCTGGTGGACCATGCTGTTGACCAAGAGAGGCTGATTGAGCGTTTGGCTGACCTGAAGCACCGCCCAAACCGGCAGACTGAGTGTCGTCTTGATCTTCTTGATCGAGACCTTGACCTACGCCATTCTGAGCGTTTTGCTGAGACTGGATGCTTGGAGCGCCGTTCTGAGAAGTTGGTGGGCCATGCTGAGATCCAAGACCCGACGCGCCAGAGGGTGCGTTCGCGTTCTGGGGTGGCATTTGGCCTTGGCCTTGGGACGGTCCAGTCGGGGGCTTAGATGGGCTTGAGCCTGCATTTTGCTGAGCAGCTGGGAGAGCAGCGCTCGCGCCATAACCAGATGGAGCTTGAGGAGAAGTTGGGGGCTGGTTATGCGGCGGAGACGGTGGCGTATCCTGCTTAGGCGACGTTGGAGGCTTCTCAGTTGGCTTCTCTGGCTGTTTGTTTCCGCCGTAAGGCTGTGCAGGAGTGTCGTGCTTCGGGGTGTCTGGCTTCGGTGGCGTAGGAGAATCTTCGTGCTTGTCGGGATGCTCTTCCTCACCGTAAGACTTCTGCTTTGGAGTGTCGTGCGTCGGTGGAGTGTCCTGCTTTGGCGAGTCTGGCTTTGGTGGCGTAGGTGGTGACTGCTGGGTCGGCTTCTCCTCGTAAGACGACGGATGATCGCCTCGCTTGGAGTGACGGACAGCAGAAGTGGAGCAGGTGAAACCGTGCTCAGGCGCGGTCTCTTCATCTGTCCACGCCTGAAGATCTGGAAGCCAAGCCTGGAACTTTTCGATCTCTCCAGCGTCGTTGAAACGCCAGAAGGCGACTTGAGAGAGCACGATATCATCGTTGGAAGTACGACGACGGAGAGTGCGGTGAGCGTCGGACGCAACCTTCTTCTCCTCGGCTGCGGGACGGAAGTAGACCAACGAAGAAGCAACATCAGGGCAGTCCGAAACAAAGTCGACGATCTCGGCCTCGTACTTTCCCTCTGCGCTGGCAGCGTTGATCTTTGGTGCAGGAGCAAGTGCAAAGAAGTCCTCGATCGAATCTTCAAAGTCTGCGAACTTGCCGTCGGGATTGACACGTCCAATAGCGTCTGGCGCGAAGAGGCCACGGACGGCCTTCCTGCCTTGCTTGGCCGATGCGGAGTTTGCTGGAGAGACAGTCGAGTCGTAAACCGACTGAATGGCCTTCAGATTGCGCTGAAACCATTCTGGCTGCTTGTTGCCATCCTCACCACCCTTGGGCAGTGCAGAGGCGACAGTCGCCAAGCATAACAAAGAACGAGTGACAGTGTTGGAGACCATGATGTCGGCTCCAAAACGAATGTAGAGCAAACTAAACGAGTGTGAATGAAGGTGGTCCGCAACAGCGGTTGTCGGTGAGGAGAAAAGTCATTCTCTCAGGAGGAATCTCTATATATCGCAACGTGGGGCTGCCAGATGCTGGCATTTCGCCTGCATGCCCTCTAATCATGCTTGGGGCCTTGGTACGAGGTAAGATTGCTCTCCTGAGCTTCGAGGGTTCATACGCCATTAGCCGTTATGGGCGACCTGGCGAACATACCAGGCCGCGCATCGAGCAAGGTGCACGGATGAATGCAAAAGACGTTGTCGTCGAATCTTCGCTGACCCAGTGCTCGTCATGCCCTCATTCATGGTTCTCAAAGGAGTTGAGCATGGGTTCGTGTGTGCTGCAGCGGGGATACCCATATGCGGAAATGTTGTAGATGACTCCGCAAGACCGCATTAGTCCACCGACCAGCCTAAATCAGGCCATAACAAGTAGCATGAGCGACGAACACACGCACTTGATCAGCAGTGCAATTGTAAACACGTATTGACAGAACAGCATGACAAAGATGCTCTCGGACTTGGAGAGCTCAGTGCAGAGGGCACATGCAGTAGACTGCCGAGCTGGCCAGCTGGAAGTGTTGCACAGAGTTCATGTTCCTGCATTGACCTGGCATGTCAAATCTCGAAGGTCCAGGTATATCGTGGCCGACCAAGGATATCTAGCTTTTGTGCAGACTGGGCCATCGCATTTTGTTCCAAAGACGTCGACCAGCGCACCGGTATGTTCAGGAAATACTGCGCAGCGACTTGTGCCCTTGTGGCAGAGATCATTGGTCGCACGCTGTGAGCGTGCAACAAGATGGCAATGGTTTGGGCGTCATGCGTGAGGTTCGAAGAAGCAGCAGCTAAAAAATAAAGTTTGCGACAACAGCTTCATCCATGTTTGCGGAAAGGCCTCCAATTGCTGTACCTGATAAACCCTGCGCGGACGCGCACGCGGATGGAGACGACGCATTCTCCAGGAATAGGTACCGCATGAGCAATTATGTAAAACCTAGTCCACAATTCATCTTGCTCGTCGATGAACCCCAACGTGGTACTGAGAAAGCGAGCGGGAGGGATTCGATATCGTCATATCGCCAATAGCCTCATCAATTTGGATTAGAGGTTCTACCTGGCAACACGAGGCGCTTGTACTGTATAAGGCCGCTGAACCAGACAGTCAATCGTCGCCATCTTGTACTGAGATGGGGTGTGCATTCCAAGCCAAGAGCGATTTTCCGGCATGGCGCGATGCAGAATAGGAGACCTCGAGCATTTGCTGCCTGAAAGCTGGCCGTCCACCGAGATTTCGGTGTTGAACATTGTGCTGATCCACAGCAATGGACGTCTGAAACAGTGAAGCTCACGATGACCATGTCAACGGCATTTGTGAAGCTGATTCCCAGAACCACGGCTCGGCCCCAGTCAGTATAGCTGGCTTCGGCATTGCACCGGCTTTCCAAGCCCCTTCATCATCCTCGATCGCGCATCTGGCGCTCTCGCGTCCACTCGAGATGAGTTCTGCGACATCCAATACTTCAAGCGAGCCAATCTTCAGTGGACCCCATCCACGTTTCCAGTCACTGAAGTCTGACATGCGCTCATGCAGTACCGGACCAAGGTCTGAGCACGGGCTGTGCTGGGCTGTTGCTCGCGCATGGATTGCCGACGATTCGAATGCAGCTTCTCTGTGAGCACCTTTTGGCGCTTGACCATACTGTCGAATAATCGGTTCCGTCACGTATATTTCTGTTCTGTCACCGCATCACACACTTCCTCTGCGATCGGGCTCAAAGCGGCTGACGATCCATTGCAGATCATTGTCGTGTGGCGCTCTCGCGTACAGCCACTTTTGCTTTTCTTTGCTCCAAGCCCGATTCGGTACATACGCCTCGAGATTGTAGTACATGTCGCGGTGATACGGAATTGTCGTTGAAGGCGGCCCACTGCGCTCCAAAAACATGTCGGTCCCTGACGCCACGTCTTCCGGCGACATATGGTACAATCGTTTTGGATGCGCAGCTTTCTTCGCTACGCGAGCAGTTCGTGTCAAAGTACCGACGATGGTCTCCAGATGAACTTGGAGAATGAGCGCATAGCATAGCGGATGATACATGGCTTTCACTACCATTGCTGCGTTCCGCTCCTGCAACTCGGTGTGCCATTTCGGGCTTGTGCCTCGTGGGACCAGAGGTATCGGCTCTCGCTCGTTGAGATTTTTCTGAAAGTGTGCAAGGTCAAGGATGATATTCAGGTTGTTCCATGCCAGCATACAAGTTGTGCACGTACAGACCTTCCTCGGTTCGAGCGGCCTCACAATCTGATAGTACGAATTTCGGTGCAACTTGCTCTTGTCCTGCCACTCAGAACTGAGCAACGAGCACTGCGTACGAGCGTCCAGTTGCTCAAACGGCACCGGACACTGGAAGCTGCGGGAAAGCACATGATAGCGTCGCGCGATTATGGTCTTGGCGATGCTCTCCTCGTTGTCCACGATGTACGCCTGGGTGGCTTTGTTGAGTTGTTGCAGTCGGATGACATCGCTGGGGGCGAGGTGGCTCAGTACTTCGTCCAAAAGCTCCCTTGGCAGTTCGAGGAAAGACTGGGTGTCCGACGTGACAGACACCTTCTTCAGCTTCCGCTCCTGCTTCTTCTTGGCGCGATCGGTCTTCTTCGACTTCAGCGCCAATTGCTCCGTCGTATCGATCAGCGGCTCGTCTTCATCGACAATTGCGCCTCTCTTCGAGACGGCGGCTCTTGGTGAGATCACACTGTAGGCTTCCTGCTCGGCTTGCGGCGGCAGCGATGACGTCGTTCTCGTGACCTGTGGTTCTGGCAACGGCATTCTTCTCCTCTCGGGAAACGCCGCTCGCGCAAGTCCAATCTCAATGCTCATACTCATCTCTGCTGCGAGCGGCGGTGCTTCAGCATGCTGTCGGACAAGCGAAGGCGACAGAACAAGATGTTTGTGGCGCAGATTGCGGGATGCGCTATTTTTGTCCACGTTGTCTCGGCTAAACGCTCGCTAGGAAAAGCTTAACCCAACACCTATTCCACCATTAACGTCCGTGGTCGAACTGACTCACTTCACGAACACTCCTAGTGCTTCCAATGGACTCCACAATTCAACTAACGACTCTTCAGGCCGAATCGGACCCTAGCGGCAGTGTCACAAATGCCTCACTTGCCCACGATCGCCACAGCCTGCCAGATAATCAACTCGAGGAAGTGAGCGAAGATGTTCAACACCCTTCACAATCCCTCCCACCTATAGATGGCGGTTGGCAAGCATGGACATTTCTAGCTGCGTGCTTTACCTTAGAAGCGATAGTATGGGGCCTGTAAGTTCTAGCACAAATCACAGCTCCCAACAATCCTCTAATCCAGCACGTAGACCTTTCTCCTTTGGTATCTTCCAATCCTACTACCAAGAAAGCCCAGACCTCGTCGGTCAATCCTCAAGCATCGCCTCCATCGGTACAACCACAATCGGTGTCTCGTACTTCTCATGCCCCTTCCTCGGAATTGCTATGCAACGTTTCCCATGGACTCGCAGACCATGCATGTATCTTGGTCTGGCTATCATGGCCATCGGGCTTGTTGGTGCGAGCTTCTGCAATACGATCACAGGTCTGATTGGAACACAAGGCGCTATGCACGGCATTGGAAGCATTCTGCTCTATTTCCCAAGCAACCTGTTCATCGATGAGTGGTTCGTTCAACGAAAAGGTATGGCGTACGGAATCATGTTTGCAGGTACTGGTTTCAGCGGAGTAGGCGTACCGTTCGTGCTACAGTGGTTGCTGAATACCTACGGATGGAGAACTGCATTACGGACTTGGGCAATTGTCCTTGTTGTCATTACGCTGCCGGTTCTGCAACCCATCAGACCTCGTCTGCCGGTGACTACTGCTTCAGCTCTCCGGCCAAGGGACCTCGGCTTCTTGAAACGCAAGTCGTTCTTCTTGTTCCAGATTGGGAATATCTTGCAATCTCTCGGTGTCTTCATCCCGTCGCTGTGGATGCCGACATTTGCACTATCGCTCGGTCTTCCATCCTTCGCAGGTCCACTGAGTCTCGCGTTCTATAATGGCGCCTCTTCGGTTGGTGTCATCATTGGTGGCCATATGAGCGACCGATTCCACGTTTCGACGGTAATCCTTACATCCACAATTGGTTGCATGACTGCGAGTCTCGTCTTCTGGGGCCTTACCTCTGGCCAAGCGATGCTTTATATATTCGCCATACTGTGGGGTATCTTCGCAGGCATGTACAACGCGACGTATTCGGGGTGTGCAAAGACATTGAGTCGACTGGAACCCAACAGCGCCATCGACACTGGCATCGTCATTGGGATAATGGCTGCTGGAAAGGGCATTGGGGGCGTGGTCTCCGGACCACTTAGTGAGAAGTTGCTGGAGGTGAGCTGGAGGTCAACTGCCGACTTTGCCTACGGGACTTCTTACGGGGTGTTGGTCATCTTCTGCGGTATCAGTGCTGCATTCGGCGGTACTGCATGCGTTGGGAGGCTTCTGAAGATGCTGTGAGGTAAGCATCTTGACCATCGACAACTCATGGGCTGTTTTGGAGAAGGCATATCTTGCACAGAGCTCTCGAGAGCAGTCTTGGAAGTCTCAACTACAAATGGAAACTTGCGAAATCCCTTGCGCTCTCAGTATCGTCATATCTGCATGCTGCCAGGAAGCGCCAGACGCCTTGCCATGCATACCAGTTCCGTTTCAAAGTGACCCCAATCTTACACAAAACCAAATTTCAGCATCGCTTCAAGACTAATAGTATCCCAACCTCTTCTTTGCACCCTTCGCCTGCTCTACATTGATTCCCGCTTTAGTGTACGCACAATGTGCATCTTTGATGCTGACCACTTCGTACGTGCCCTCTTCACTCGCCCAAATACGCATCGAGTGCTCGTCGGAAACCTCGCTGCGCATATCAAGTACTTGTCCCTTCTTCTTGCCGTGCTTGTCGGTATTTGAAGATCGAGTATAAGTGAACTCGAAAGGCGGCGTGCCGCCAAAGTCAAAAGTGAGTTCGGCTTGACCACCTTCGTGGATATCCACATAGCTGTCCTTGCCTTTGCTGACGCGAACTGAGGGCATGCCGTGGATGCGCTTGGTGATATTTGTGCTTGCTTTGCAGGAAGAAGCGCTGTCTTGAAGCCCGGTGATCTGGAACGTTCCTGGCTTTTCAGCCAGACGCTTGAACGTGTTGCCAGAGCTGACGGAAGCTTTGCGCGCATGACCTTCGAACGTGTAGAAAACTTGGAATGGTGCAACACCTGAGAGACCGAAATTGAGACGGTCTCCTACGCAGTAGTCTGTTCGTTCCTCCAAGCTGACGATCGTTGGAGCATCATGAACGCTGATCTGGACGCGAGGAGTCGTATTGTCAAGGAAACGTGAACAGCCCCGGGCATCCGAAACTCGTCGAAGCGAAACAGCGCTCTTGCCAAGGTGCAGACGGGAGTGTGGAATGCGGATGCTGTGGCTCTTGCTTTCAATGTTGGTGTAATGCACCATCTCAGGTTTGATTGTGCCGTGATGCTTGATCTCAACCTCCAGTTCGAATGGCGGGACCCCATGCAGGTTGACAGGTATGACTTCCTCGCCGTCTGACTCTACGGAGCAGAAGCTGTACGTCTTGCCCGGGGTGACAAATGCTGCAGACGGCCGAGCGTTGACCTTCTGCGTGATACTCAGAGGAGTGAAGTGCTTTGGCGAGTGTTCGTAGTTACCGTCCTTCAGCTTGGAGAATTTATACTCGTATGCGCCAGCAACGGCCGTCTCCATGCGAAGACTTGCGACGTTGACTGCAGCGCGGAGGTCCTTCGTGCGCGGTGCCACAGTCCCCGTATCCGGTTTGACGGTCTGCACATAGGTAAGCTCATACGGAGGTGAACCTTTGAAGAGCACTTCCACTGCATCCTCATCACCCTCGCACACCTCAGCGCGCACAAGAACGTTATTCTTCTGGCTTGCGATGTCGCTGGACGAGACTCGGTATTGTGGTCGCGGAATCCAGTTGATCTGAAAATCCTTCGCGCTGGTGTCGACTAATCCTGGACACACATTGTCATGGACACTGATGAGTTCGTAGATGCCTTCCCGGTCAACATCAAGTCGATCATTCGGTCCCCTAGGCCTGATGATCTGCTCGTGCCCTTGGCTATCCAGATACCGCACAGTCCAAGGACCTTCGCCGGCGAGTCGCAATGGCAGCGCGACCTGCTTGCCCTCTAAGGTGTCGACAGTGCGGCGGCCCTCGATCTGCCCGAAGCTGACCTTTGGCTTTTGGTGTCGCACTGTGACCTTGGCCTCATCTTTCAAGAACTCTGTACATCCATTTTTGTCTGTAATGCTGACGAGTGCCATGGTGTAGTCGCCACCTTCCTTCAGGATAGGTGTCTCGAGCTGGAGGAAATTGGAACTGATATTGTCCTGGCTCATTTTGTGACGCTTGCCATTGTGTATCAATTCGTAGTCAAGTTTGAAAGGATGCTCGCCAATTAGCTGTGCCTCGAACGTGGCAGCGTGGTCGATACATGTGATCTGCCTGCCTTGCTGTACAAGCCGTGCC
>JAASLG010001807.1:1765-11792 GCA_013365235.1 Cercospora sesami
GTAGAGGACTAGTGATAGGAAACACTTTTCGATTGCTATATATATATATTTATTTATATATACAAAAATTCATCCCACTTTACACCGCCCTGATCTCTGCTCAAAATCCTTGACCTCAATGTCACTCCATCATGGCTCCACAGAGATCAAAGTTTTTCGAGCGGGACGGAAATCCCTACGAATCGCCTAAGCCAAGCACGCAAGCAGCATATGTATCGTAGTAGCATTGCATGCCTCACGCATTGGCGGTGAAGAAGCATCTAATGCAGGTCGGTGAAGCGGTATCGCTGCTCCAGATCAATTCATGCTGCAAGTGGAAGACACCTCTAGAGCCAATACTAGTGGCTACAGGAGTCCCACTTGATCGAACATTGCTATAGGGCATCACGCAGGTGGATCGCAGCCAAACAAACCAAGTGGCGCAAAAGAATGAACCCGCTTGACAGCTGTGAGACGCCATGTGCCCTTGCTACCAGCAATCACTTGACGGTTATCACGCATGTCAGAAGTGTCGGCAATGCAATCCAGCCAAAATAATACAGAGGTTCAGGCATGCAGGGTCCGCATCTAGCTAGCTACAACTGCACTGAAGAGCATCCGGACATTGTTCTCGAAAGTACGGTGCAAGGGTCGTGTCATATCCGCCAGTATTTCAGTGCCGATGCAGCTGTTATAAAGAATGCAAGTTCTTGAATCCATGCCGCCGTCTCCGTGCATGAGCCGACTGAGGGCCAGACTTGACGCTTGAGACTTCACTCAGAGCAGACTATGCCGTTGCTTTGTAGACCTTGCTGGGAATTTGCTGTAAGAATGGGTGACGGACTATTGGTCCACGAGTCTATGTGATCATGACCCACGACACTTGTCGTGATGTCGTCTAATTATGATCAAAAGGCATGTCACTCCCTTACCTCCCTCTCAGACCAGATAACTCTGCGCGTCGCTCCCTCTCGCCGCCTGGTCCCACGGTGGTCCCTTCCAATGATCTTAGCTTGAACCAGCACTGAGCTTCTTTGCAGAGACAATGCACAAATTCTCAGCGCAATCGCTCCCGACCACGTGTTTCTCACAGCTGCAATCCGATGGGACCCTGCTCGGACGATTCATTTTCTTGAAGCTTCAACAAACCCTCCTGCATCATTCTCACCGCTTCTTCCATTTTTCGTCTGTTCCTCTCATTCTCCATACGCCGTTGACGGGATTTCGCCTTGCGTTCATCGATTCGCCTGCCTTCTCTGATCATTTTCCTGCTATGCGCTCCATCGAATCCGATGGGCGGGCGGTCACCAAGGCCGTACGACACTTTTCCAAGTCGAGGGATGCCACGAGCTTTTACCTCCATCCCCACAACTTCGGCGAGGTATACGACTTCTAGCGTCGGTACTTTCTTGATGCTTTTGACGATTTCTTCCACGCCAGTAGAGTCTTCCGTTTCCTCTGCGTTCGTCGTTTCTGCTGCGTCGACCAGTGTTCCAGCCGCGCCCGTAGACTCGGGCCTGTCTCTCAAATGTACTGGTGGTCCCGGAAGGCCTGTAGTGCTGGAACGTGGCTTGAAATAGAAGCCTGGGACTGCTGAGGTGGTGTCATATGATCTTAAGCCGAGGTTCGAATTGACACCCCAAGTCGCATCTAGAGACTCCGACCTGCTATTCGAGTACACTGATGGTTTCCGGGGTGCTGGAGGGCAGCGGAGTTGTTTGACACCGGAGCCCCCAAGTGCTTGAGCGGTGGCATACGATCCCAAGAAAAGGTCTGAATTGACATTTCCAGTATTATCGACAGACACTGACCTGGTGCCCAACTATGCTGGTGGTTGCTGGGGTTTTGTAGTGCGTATGAGTGGACTCGCGTCAGAACCTTGGGTTGCTGGAGCCGGGACATTTGATGTCGAGGGAAGATGCGGATTGAAATTGTTCGAGCCGACAGCAGTGCGGATTGGAAGTACAAATTGGTCTATAATAGCCATGTCATCAGTTTCGCTTTGGGATGCAGATCCAACGCATAGGCCCGTAACTTATCAAGGGGCACACTCACCGTTAGGACGAACCACATTGCTCTGCAGATCCTAGGCGACGTCTGTAAAGCCATGTCCGCGCTTTTCCAAACGAGAGGGACGCTCGTACTGTGGACGGGTCATGTTGCCTTCCAGTGACAGTTGAACTTTGACGGAAATCCTCGTTGTGCAAAGTAGAAGCGACAACATCACAGATGTATCATCTGTGATCGAAGCAGCAAACTTACACTCCTTTGTCCGTGGAGCCAGAGGCTTGCTGCTGCACGTCTGTTCCAACACTTCAACAATGCTTTGTCACTGGAAAATTTGCTACAGCCAGGGATTGCGAGGCATTTCGAAGAAGTATCATGATGCCCCATGCGCGCTTCTATCGCCATTCTATGCTTCGATAGCAGAGTTCGAAGCTACATTGAGTGCAGATGGATTTTTCTGCTCAGATTCCTGCTTCGATGCAGCGTTTCTCCCCACCAGACCTTTCTGATACGCTGTCATATAATTCTCATCGTTCCAGTCGTCCACTTCGAGATCGAAATACCCACGTTGTTGGAACGACTTGGGGACAATTCCCAGCGCTCGCCCTAGTTATGTTAGCACAACTCGCAGTACCGGGAAAAGGAAAGCCCTCACCATTGATGCGCTTGTCTGAAGCCAGATGAGTTGCAGCTTTCCCGGCGTCCTTGATATCACAGAACTCCGCACCAGTGGCTCTAACTGCATCCCAAAATTGTTGTGGGGCGAGGCTCGTCTGTATGAACCTGCATTAAGTTAGATCATGAGATTCTGGAATATTAGGTTCGTTGCGTACCAAGGCGCAATTAGGTTGATCCTGATGTTTTGTGCCGGTCCAGTCCGACGAATGCTTTTCATGATTGCACGAACGCCATGCTTAGAAGCATTGTACTGAGGCGCGTCCGCATGGTCAAGGTACCCAGAAAGGCTGGCAGTCATTATGATGCATCGGTCCCGGTCTTCACCCTCGGGCTGCTTCGGGAAGTAATACATGGCCAACTTGACTGTGTAAAACACACCGATGATGTTGACTTTGAGAGTAGTGAGCTCGGGCTCAACCGGATCGCCATTGAAATCTTCAGTGTGTATGAGAGAATCATCGGCAAGGCCAATACCAGCGTTGGCAATGACAATATCGATGGTCTTACTCGGTGATTTTTCGAGGGCAGTCTTGAAGAGCTTGACTTGGTCTTGCCATACAAGCACGTTGCCAGGCACGAATGCCACGTTCTCCGAGCCCAGCTCGCTCACTAATTTCTCAGCTCGATCCTCAACAATATCACTGAAGGTCACATAGGCACCAGCAGCAACAAAGTGGCGCATGTATTGTTCGCCGATGCCAGAACCTCCGCCTGTAAGGACAACGCTCTTTCCCTTGAGCGAGGAAAGATCCGGCGTTATGTCACCAGGGATGGCTTCGCCCCGTGTGAATTCGGTGTTTGGAGCCATAGTCAGATGATCGTGACGAAAAGAGCAGGACAGCTAGTCCTTGACCATTTATGTCTCTTGAAGCACTGCCGTCTTGCGGGTCAACAAGTTAGAACAAGTCTGAAGCCGCCTCGAGCCGTCGAGGTGTAAAGCTGGTCAAAGGCACCCAACTACAGGTTGCGGCGTAGACCACTCTCTTCACCGTCCGATTGTTTAGCTGAAGGAGCCGAGGAGCATGTGCTCCGTTCAGCTGAAGCTAGCTTAAGCTCGGCAGTCTCACAGAGGAAAGAGATGGTGACATCGTTCCAGCGATTCGACTGTATGGCGATGCTGATCATTGAGTCAAATGTGCCGAGTCGGACGCATAGATGCCTGTTGTCAGCTGCGGCCGTAGCAAGAATGATGAATTGGGCGACTGCTTCGAACTCATCAGGATTTTAATGAGGGGAAGCACCACTGCCAAGACATGTAGTCGCTCCGTCAGCCGACCTCATCTTGTCCCGTCGTTCTTCTGGACCACTGTCAACTTGTCGAATCGAATCCCGCTCCATTTAGCCATTCGACCCTTCGAGCATTCTATCTTGCATACACCTGCGTAGTCTTGCAAACATCTAAGTCCCAAATTCCAGCAGATCTGCAGAACATCGCTGCAGTGGTGGCAGCACTCAATCGACGACGGCTCCTTAGGCTTCCATATTGTCGGCAAGGCAACCAATTGTGTCTGTCCATGACTTTGCGTCGGAATGCTCTGAATACCAGCGCATCATCTGCGAGGATGCCTGCCAGATGTGGGACAAGAAATGGCGTCGCCCACGGCGAGCCCTCGCGAGTCGCTGTCAGAGCTTGGCATCTTCCAGTGACTTGTACTATGGGACCAAAAGCCAAGGAGAGTCGGCGAACTTGAAGCGTTAAAGCGGACGCGAGATGAGATGATAAGTACCATCACTTCGGAAGTTGCCATATTGGGATCTCCAGGCCATCGGAGCCGAATAGATCACAGCACTGCGGCTCTGAGCTCCGGAAACTACGAAAGCCGCGCGATGTGGGTACAGTACAAGTCTGGCCACTATCTGGTCTAGTCTCGTGAAGACCCTAATGACGAATGGCTGAACTCAAGTAGCCGACGAGGTCTTGCTCATCAGTGTAATTCGACAACCGGGGATTCTCTTGGTCGGTTTCGAAGGTTCGGATCTCACCAATATCTCATCTCTCGAATAGCGTTGGCCTTGGTCCGTACGCAGTCGCCGGACAGGAAAGCTCTACCACCAGACGTGCACGCAAGGTTCAGGCGCGAGCCGTCCGCTCAGGTACATTGCCTTTCATGTCTTCGAAGCTTGTTGGTAAGTGCAAGGGCTCGAGATCAGCTGATACTTTGAGACAATACGACTCTCCTGGACTGGATGCAGCCCAAATGACTGCTCAACTTGCCAGCAATGAGATACTGTAGAAGACGAAGAAATTTGGGACCGGCAAGTCGCTCTGAATTGCCTTGAGTTTTGATTGCGCATATGCTAGATTGAGCCAGCTGCGCTTCATTCTTACCTCAATCTCTCGCGGCCATTCACCCTGGTCCATTGTTGTGAAATGCCCCAAGCTTAACTCGACGAGGGACCAAAAGCGTCCAGGGTCACAAACTTTGGAGAGGTCAATTGGAGCCATCACAGAATGTGGCGTGCTGCCCAGTACAGACAATTATGCATCAAAGTCGCAAGTTACATACATTGCAGATCGGATGACTGCAATATTGCTCCACGCTGTGTTCTTCTACTTGTGACTACCCGAATGTCCGGGTCCATAGCGGGCCAAGCCTTCCCGTCAAACACGATCACCCTTGCAAATATCGAGCAAGCATTCCTGCACTTATATCCCGCAGAACTGCTAACCAGACCGAAAGGCTTGCGATCGAACGGACGAAGTCTGCGACCTATTCAGCCATCAGCATGTTCGCAAGCCGTGCCC
Source organism: Cercospora sesami (assembly GCA_013365235.1). Taxonomy (NCBI): domain Eukaryota; kingdom Fungi; phylum Ascomycota; class Dothideomycetes; order Mycosphaerellales; family Mycosphaerellaceae; genus Cercospora; species Cercospora sesami. The sequence continues at coordinate 7,176 of JAASLG010001807.1, forward strand.
TAAGTTGCCCAACATCGAGCACACTTTGCGTCAACATTCCTGGTTGCAGTCACATTCCTACCACTCGAACGGAAGTCTTTCTGGTCCAGAACAATGGATCGACCTGGGTCTTTGGCACTTTTACACAACAATCACACTCTGCAAAGAGCGAATCGTACGCAAACCAGCATCTACGGAATACCTCGCAATCATCCGATGCAGAAAGATGAGATCTGCTGGCCCCAATTCTCAAATGCTAATATCCCCAGTGAATTGTTCTCGACTATGGACTGGAAGCTGTACATCTGTCATATCTGACAAGAACGTTAGAATCAAATTTCTCTCCAGGCCATACTGCATCTCTCGAGTTTGCACAGTGTTCGTCTTGTTGGTCCAATTCTTCGTCCTCCGACAGTTTACTGCCGATAAATCGCTGTTCCTGCATGATGCCATGGGTCACACTTTTGACCCTGTGTGCCGACCAACACGCTTTGTTGCTTCACGTTGGTACGTGGACAGGGGTAAAGGTGGTCTAATTCGGCCATTGAGACCGCACAGCAAGGCTATCTATGCACATGTGCCGATGCGAGCAGTACAATCACTTTTCAATGGCGGACCATCGCATCTCTGCACCTCTTTCGACCGCGTCGCGCCTAAAGACGAAGGAGCACGATCCGCAACGGGCAGGGATGGCGGGAAGTCAAGCTGACCTCTTCAAAGCTTTTACCAGGTCACAACCATGATCAAGGAGCTCTGATCCGTATCTTTGCTTGGCCGCCGGCTCCTACATATCCCTCGTCTGGTCCCTCACATAGGGGCTTCGAACCGACGGCGACCTCTCTCATATCGCGACGCACGCAAGGTCGCCCCGATTTCGAGGCCCGAAAAGCAATTCTCACCGCACCGTCTGGCAGGCAATGCTACCACGAAAATGTCGACTCTCGATCTTGCCCACACACCAGCGGCAGAAGCGCCGCCTGGAATGGTGTCGAATCTGCAAAACCCTCACATCAGAAACCATGCGCCGACCTTTGTGCTTGCAATCTTCGGCATGTGTATAGCAACATTGTTGCTGACCATGCGCATTTACACCAAAGCAGTCCTGGCCAGAATCTTCGGTATCGATGATGTGTTTCTACTGTTCGCATGGGTACATGGCTATCCGTTGCGACGAATAGTAATCATATACTGACATAAGTTATAGGCTATGTCATTAGTAGTTCAGATCTTCATCCTCTACTTGAAGGGTGCCGGTCTCACAGGAGTACACATCTGGGACATCTCGCTGGCGTGGGCATCTCAATCTATACCACTTGCTAACCTTCAAAGAGGACTAACGTTTCGCTAGTGACTTGAAGCATGTCGTGCTCATCACCACAGCCATCAGCATCGTCTATCTCGCATTTATGGCGTTCGCGAAGTTCTCAATTCTGATATTCTACATGCGACTTTCACCACAAAGATGGTTCAACCACGCGGTCTATGCTACAATGGCCCTCACTGCAACATTCAGCTTGGTCCTAATGCTGTGTCTGGCATTTGCATGTATTCCGCTCAAGCGTGTGTGGGACCCAACCATCACCGAAGGTCATTGCATCAATCGCGGAAATGTCTTTATGGCTACGGCCGGACTGAACGCTGCGACTGACATAATTATGCTGGTTCGTTTTTCCAGAATCACTGCCGATCTTTTACAAGACACTGATCGAATATCGCAGTTTTTGCCTATGCCCATAGTGTTCAAACTGCAAGTCCCACGAGTACAGAAAATTGGTCTGGTATTGATCTTCAGTGTCGGCTCAATGTAAGTCGAAGGACAGCTCCTCAGGGCTAACAACAACCATGCTCACCTTCTTCCAGCACGGCAGCAACTAGTATCGTTCGACTCGTGCTCATGCCGCCACTCATCGCCAATCTCGATATGCCGTGGGCGCTAACGACGCCTTCATCCTGGATTTGCATCGAAGCCAACCTGGTGATCATTTGTGGCTCCTTGCCCATCCTACGTCTCTTCCTGAAGCATACCTGGCCTCGATTGATTGGCGAGACAAGCTACGGGACTGGTCGATCGAAGATTACTGGGAACCCAGGGAGCGAATCTGCCGAACTTTCCAATCTCGAAAGAAGCAGAAATGGGCGGCCGAAAAGATACTCTCGCATGAACGACTTCACCCGAGGGGAAACTTTGATGGAGGATGAGCGAGATGGGAGCGAGACGTTCATCATTGATGATAAGGAGGCAAGTTCCTGCCAGCTTCATCAGTTTCAATTGCGCTAACGTGTCTTCGATACGATAGAACGTCATCGTACATACGGAACCTGTCGAGCAAGTCAGGCCCACGAGACCTTTCAGTCAGATATACAGCGGGCCAGGTGTACCTCCAAGCCCGCCATCAAGGCACGCAGAGCCGCCACCGAAGCCGTTTTAGACAGACGGTATCAATTTCTTTTGCAAGAACATGTCCGGGCGTGGCGATTGGAATTCTTGCAAAGGTCTGAAAGTGGCATGTTGGGGAATGGTCTGTCCTGCGACCAAACGCTGGTCGACTTACTTGATTTACAGCTTCACGGCAGGTACACATATCAACCGCTAGCCCGTAGGCTGCCTAGTAACTTGGTGTTTGGAAAGTCTCCAGCATGCCTCTCACTTGGATTCGTATTCGTCTAGAGAGCCTGCTGTGTCTCGCCTCATCCATCACTCTTGACGGGTCTGATTGTCTCGTAACACCGCCTCGTCATGCGATCATCATTCCGCCGCATTCACGCCGTCGTTGAACATCACTCCACAAACAATGCGACCGCACGTTCCTGCATCACTCGCATGGAATGTCCGTCGGCGACACCAAAGGATTGATATCGATATCATTGTACTCGATCAAATTCCCCTTCTTGGGCGTGAAATCAATCGTCCCATCCGCTCTCTTCTGAATCGGGAATTCGCTAACATAACTATCCAATCATTAGCATCATCAGCCAAGACCCTTCCGTCTCCACCCCATCCGAGACATATTGCAGCCCACGATCAGAATCAGGCTAAAACTTACTAAGCCCTACTGCAGTTGCCTCCATCATACGTCGTATCGATCAATCCCAAAACATGGAAAGTCTTGCGCTCTGCGGAGTCCTCGACGACAGTTGTGATGTTGGGCAGATGATTCCAGTGCTTGTTTCCATTCGGTGGCATGAGTTGTTGCTTGAATGCCAAGATGTCGGCTGAGCCGGTGGCAGTTCTACCGCGGACGATGAGTTTGCCATCGGGGATGAAGAAGTCGGTGAAACCGGTTGTGGCGGTGGAGAGTTCGGCTTCGTAGTATAGCCTACATGTGGACGAATGCGATCAGTTTGAGGATATGAGAGGTGCGTAATGTGAGTCGTACACATCGAGATAGTTCTGGAATTCAGCGTCGACTCCTTCTCCTGCGACGTAGGCTGACATGTCCACTGCGGTGGCCAAGCCGAGAAGGCTAGCGGCAGCAAGAGTGGAAAAGCACTTCATGTCGATGATTTGGATGATGATTGACAGATTGGGACTATAGCAGCATCTCTTAAGTCGAGCGGATTCATCACCGCTCTTATATCCAAGAAGCAGACGCGTGGCACAACATACCGCCCATCGTGCTGCAGTAGTTGCTGGGCACGCTGCGATCTAGTCCTGGGCATAGCAAATCGAATGCGTGGCTATAGGACAATAGCGCGTGTCGTCCGTACTCGCGTCGCATAGGCAAGACATAGGCTCCATAAGCGATTCCCCAATGCAGTAAAGTCTGCCATAACGCTAAGTGAAAGTGATGCTGACTGGCTGAGGAGTTCCCGAGCCACAGATGTGCCGAATGGCCAGGCTGGAAATCTTCACGCTTCAACTTCGTTGCGAGCTGTATGTTTCAGCTGCTTTGACCTCAGTCGTCTCTCAAGTTGGGCTCTATTGGGATTCTGAGCAAGCTTTCAAGACCGTCCCAGGCCGTACGACTAAGCTTTGAGGAAATGTTCACAGCGACCTCCAGCTGAACATCCACTCTTCATTCTGAGGCTGCTGGCAGAGCATGCACGGCATTCGTCAAGCGGTCGAAGAAGCCACGTCTTGTTCCACATGAGATCTCAGTCCTTGTGGGCCGTGCTGCGAGGTTAGCGGCCATCGCAACTTGCGACCGAGCTCTGATCGAGCGAAGGCCTGCGTCAGGATAATTTACTCGAATGTTGAGTATGGGCAAATAGCAGAGTGTGACAGTGCAACTGAAGTTTAGGAAAAGAGGAGCTTTGGTGCAAAATACCTCTTTTCGTGCAAGACGTTTTCATTGCACCTGATCTCAGCCCATGACCATACCTTCCTTGGGTATCTCAGTCCGCTCTTCCACGGCAGATGTCGTTTCTGTCGAATCGCCGGTGTCGATCTTCGTGGTATTTCCATTCGTGTTCGCATGTCCCTTGGCGCTGGTTTCATTCCTCGTTGCAGTGCCGTTCGTGGAGTTCTCTGGCACGGCAGTCTTTACGATCTCGACATGTCCCTCAGCCGACACTCCCGCCTTCTCCTTCGCCGCTTTTTCCGCAGCCAGTCGTGCCATTTCTTTCTTGCTCAATTGCAGACTGCCTTTCTCCAGAGCCTCCTTCGGTAAAGGCCGCACGTATGGTTGGCAGACCCAG
>JAASLG010001808.1:0-18953 GCA_013365235.1 Cercospora sesami
GAGGTCGTTCGGCAACAGGCTCACTGTGCCCGCCGAACCCAGTGAGCGTAGGCGGTGGGCCTCGTGGAAGACCATGCACGCCATTGAGGGGCTGTAAAGAACTTCTCCGAGGACCATTCGCTGGAGGACTGCCTGTGTTGCCGTTGGTGGGCGGCAGTGTACCTGTCTGCGGAGAGCGCACTGGATTCGTATTGGCAGGCGGAGCGCTGACAGACGCTTCTAGTTTGGGCGGAGCGGCGTTCACCGGGTTGAAGCCGAGGATACGAGGCGGCTCTGACCCATCTCGTGCTGGAAGTTCGTTAATGGACTGAAACGAATACACGCTCTGCACCTTGCCGGTAGCAGCTAGGCGTCCAAGTGCTTGCTCACCGACACCTAGCCTTACGACCAAAGACTCTCCTTGAGACGATGATTCCGTAACGCTTTCGCTGCGCGCCCGCTTGGGAGCGCCATTCTCTTCTGCAAGGGTCGTGGTACGTTGTCGCTTTCGTGCACTTCGAGGTTCTGCATGGATACCATCATGCGGTGGCATGGGGTGTGGTCTTCCATCCTCGTCTGGTACTGGCTGGGTGTACGCTGCAAATTGCGATTGAAATTCGTCCATCTTGCTTACTGACTGGGTTGACGGCTCGGATCCATCGTGTTCGGCGTCTTCTCGGGGCGACTCGCCATCGTGCTCAGCATTTAGTTGATTCTGTAATGCTTTCGCAGTATGACGACGATGTTTTTGCAGCTGGTTCTCATGATAGTTGCAGGACTTTTCAATGACCAGCTGGATGAAGCGCTCCTTCAGGCTATGTATCGATTAGCGAGACGTCATACGGGCGCCACCAATGAGAGGAGCGTAGTCGCTTGCATGCGACACGTAATCGGAGGAAGTCTTAGTAGAACTTACTATTCGTAATCCTCAGGAATCGTATAGTGGCGTGCCTTGGGATATTTGCCGTCGTGTCGCGTTTCGCTGGGCTCCTCAATCCAGTGAGGCCGAGGCTCATCAGGTCCGGGCCAAATCTGGGGACCGTGTTTGTCGAAGAGCGTCGTCGCATCTGCCTTGAGCGCTTCGGAGTCGCGAATCACAGTGAGGTCCTGGTTCACATATGCGACCATGATCAGCTTGATGCCTTTGAGAATGGCCTCAATCGGTGGCGACTCCTTGTTGCCCTGCCGCGAAACGCCTCGCTCGCTCTTGAGGCCGAGCGTGCGCTCAATGGACAGAACGTCGGTCTGGTTCCGTCCGTTCTTCATCTTGGCCGTGTGCGAATCAAAAGAAAGAAACATGGAACTGCATTGCATCCAGAGGAGAGGCTAGGCGGCAAGAGCCATGCGACGGCGGAGGGCGTGTGAAGTGACGAAGAGCAGGAGCGGCGGCGATGGTAGGAGGGAAGGGCTAGTTCTGCGTACGCAAAACTTAAGTCTGCTAGTCTAGCGCAAAGTCACTCGCGCATCGGATAGAGGGTACGCACGCAAATGCAACGATTGGCTCGCCTAATCAGGAGCTTCGTTACAGGCTCATTTTATTATCATAAGGTAAGATGGCTATACTCGGGACGCTTAGTTGATGCGCCACTAGATACGTCGCATCCCCTAGCTATTGGCCTCGCGCCCGCAGCGAGGAGCACGCCTTGCGCGCGCCTGTCCGGCTGACGATAAAAGCGAGCGAGCGAGCGCGCGGGCGGTGTGGAGGAGGGCGTTGCCGCGCGCACAAGAGGGCTCGAGTGACGAGATTAGATTTGGGCAGGTCGATAGGCAAGCTTTGGCGTTCCATTCTCCATAAACAGCAGTCCCGCCTCAACGTTGCTTCCGCGCGATGCACGTGCGTTGGCTGATGATTACTCACTTGTCAATGTACTTGCGACGGAACTTGACAAATCTGGCAGCCGACGACAAAATCCCGTAGCATCGCAGCAGGATGAAGCGGCAAAGCGCAATATCGTACCGCTGCTCGCGATGGCTGCCAATGCCCTCCTGGTGCGTGCTCCAGACTAGATTGTGCGACAGGGCCCAGCCCTTGATACAACTTCCAAGCTTTCCGTTCTCTGACTTATTCCTGCCATCGACGGGGATCGCAGTGCCCTAATGGCCCTAATGAGCGGCCCTGTCTAAGTTGTCCGTCTGCCATCCCTTCTCGGTGCGCTCCCGCAACGTCTCAGTCACTCGGCCGCATCCCCCGCCCAGAAGCAAATTTTCATTCGCTTCCTCGCCTTCCCTTCGACATTCGGCTATGTCGGACGAAGGCATGGCAGGCTACTGGAAAGCTTCTTTCCCGATCCCTGCTAGCGCCGTCTTGTGCTCGCGTTTCAACATTACTCGCGAGCTGGGCGGTAGCTGGACCTGGCAACTTGAATAGTGAACCTGTCCTATACTCATCACACCAACGATGAGTGCCTCCGGCGTGCAAGGGAACGTCGCCCAGGCGAGCTCTGCCGACGACAATGCCAAAGTTCAGCGGGAGCTCGACAAGCTCTACAGCGACTGGAGCAACCTGCCCGAGGGCCACAAGCTGCGCCAGTTCCAAGATGCACTGAAGGACATCTTGGATAAGACTGATTACAATGAGATGTATGGTGTGGAGCTTGTGGCACCTGTCGATGGGTAAGATGGCCAACTATTAGCCGAGACAACCCTCCTGACACTCAGCCAGGAAGCCTGCACCACACACCACGCTCGTCATCCTCCAAAAGTTCCTCCGCGCCAATGTCGACGATCTCGAGAAAGCCAAGGAACAGCTCACGGCTGCGCTGAAGTGGAGGAAGGAATACCAGCCACTCAAGGTGCGCGACGAAACATTCGATGCAGACAAGTTTGGCAAGCTGGGCTATGTGACTCGCGTCAAGGGCGCTACAGAGACCAAGAACGAGGAGGATGTCGTGACCTTTAACATATATGGCGCTGCTGCCAAGGATGTGAAGAAGACATTTGGCGACACAGATGCGTACGTTGAACATTGACTTCCTGCTACTACGGAGCTGACTGTCTGCAGATTCGTTCGCTGGCGAGTCGCACAAATGGAGCTGACCTTGAAGGAGCTCAACCTCAATGCCGCTGACAAGAACATTCCCGACTACGGCAAAGGTCCTGACCCATACAAAGCGATCGCCGTCCACGATTACCTGTCCGTATCCTTCTTCCGTCAGCCGGCCGAAATCAAGAGCGCCTCGACCAAGATCATCGACATGTTCCAACGCTATTACCCTGAAACAGTGTCTTACAAGTACTTTGTCAACGTTCCCTTAGTCATGCAATGGATGATGGGTGTGATGAAGACGCTCCTGTCCAAGGACTCCATTCAGACCATGACTTGGATGACTTATGGCAGCGAGTTGCACAAGTACCTGGGCAAGAGTGTGCCAAAGGAGTACGGCGGAGATGGATCACCGCTCGCTGAAACTGCCATCACTCCGAATTACGGCGACGCTGAGGTCAAGCAGGCCAATGCAGCTCCAGCTGCGGTGGCCGAGCCTGTTCCAGCAGTAAGCAGTGCTGCTGCTGAAGAAAAGAAGGCCGAAGAGACCAAGGTTGCTGAGCCTTCCGCAACTACCACAGAATCGGCACCAGCAGTCCCAGTCGCAGCAGCCGAGCAAGCAGTGCCCGTGACCGACTCCACACCAGAGGTCACTGGCAAGCCTGAAGAGAAGGCCACTGTGGCTTAGTACGCAGCAGATAGCCTCTCTCCAGCCTTTCGCCGTGGTGCATCTCCGGCCTGCAGCGCAACACCGGTTGTTTCCAAGTCTCGATCGAGCCTCCAAGAAGTGGACGAGCTGTATGCGTAAGGCTACATCAAGCTACGGAAACTCTCACACCCAGCACATCAGTCATTCCTGCTTCTCCGCTCTATACCCCAGTCTGTATGCACGCATTACGATTAGATTAATGATAGATCCAAACTGTGGCGTTTCGTCTGCTGTTGTTCGACCACGGAATCAGGTCGTCACAAGTGTATCACCTGCGGGCTGTTTCCCAATCTCCCTTCATCTTCATACATCAGTGCCGCATTCACCATAACCGTGCTTGGAGGCTCATCTCGCCAGCAAAACACCTCTCCCAGCACCTCTCGTACACTCCAGTAAACAAACGCCAGAAAATGATACCACAGTACCAAATTCACCAAGCCCAACGCCCAATCCGCTAACGTCTCTGGAGACTCCCGCTTCAAAACCTCAGCCAAATGCCTCTCCGCTCGATCCCATCTCACCACTTCTTTCCCACCTCTCATTTTCCCAAAGAAATCCGATCTCCCAGCGTGAATATGTCCGAAAATATGGACAGCCGGTTGAACCCTTCTCACTTCATGCAACAAGAACTCATCACCCATCGCTTGCACTCCCGGTAAATCTAAATGGAATCTCGGAGGACAATGCGTGATGAGAATGTCTGTGTCTTGGGGAATTTTACCAGTCCAGTAGTCTTGACTTCGAGGATGTTGGAATGCATGTTCGGGGCCACCGACATGTGGGACGAAAGGTGAGCCGTAGATTTTGAGTTTGGTGATTTTGTTTTTGCCTGCGATTGATGGGCCTCGGGTTGGGAAGTTTAGGGTTATGTGGCTGTCTTGGAGGTAGATGAGATCTTTCCAGTCGATGTCGGTGTTGCGGTCCGCGAGGGAGAGGGTTCCGCGAGAGCGAGGGTCGAGGTGGCTGTCGTGGTTGCCGGCTATTATGATCTTGTGTTTGTGGGGGAGGGAGGAGAGGTAGGAGATTTGGGCTTGGAGTTCGCGCGGGGTTCCGGCGTTTGTGAGGTCGCCGGAGTGGATTAGGATGTCGCCGTAGGGGATGGTAGAGGGAATGAGGGTGTGGGTGTCGGAGATGCAGACTAGGGTTATGTTTTTGCGGGTTGGATTGTGGGGGCGGAGGAGCGAGATGAGGAGGTCAATCAGACGGGCGAGGAGTTTGAGAGGGGAGAGAAATTGGAGGTAGAGGGATGGGATTGCGTAGGGATTTCGAGGGGGTTTGGATTTTATCATGGCGATGTTTGTTGAGTAAGTTGTTCGATGTCTGGTTGAAGAGGTGTACTTGCCTGATGGGCGTGGTCTTGGCAGGGTGCCACTCTGTCTCAGAAGCTTGCCTCCCTCCTTCGCTCTGATGTACACCTCTTTCGCATGTGATAATTCATTGCCCAACAGCAGAATGACGATCCCCGTGGAGCACTTGATTCTGTTACGAGCGCGTGTCGAGTTCCTGCATGTAATGTGGGCTCGGTCTTAATCGCGGCAAACAGCATCTGGTGCAAGCGAGGCGAGCTGCATTAGGGCGCATGGCACACCTCGATGTCGGAGTTTATCTGTACCAGGCCTTCAAGCATCGAGTCAAGTCTTCCCAGATACGGTCCCAGCATTTTGGTATGGCTTGTGGCCGAGTTGGCTTGTGACATCCTCGACATCCTGAGAGACGGCTCAAAGTACAAAGGCAGGAGGATTCCGCAGCTCACCTGAGTCATGTGGCTCCTTGATACACAAGACAATGACACTCCACGATTGAGGTCAATCCGTGAGATTGATCTCGAGGCCGATCCAAGGACTGGGTTCCCTCGTATACAGTACGCCATTTTCTCACATACCTGGGCGCCGGACGATGAGCAAGAGATCAGTTTCGACGATATTCGAAGCGGGAACTTCTCTCGTACCAGCACTGGCTGGCGCAAAATTCAGCATTGTCGGAGACAAGCGGCTCAAGATGGTCTCGAATATGCTTGGATAGACACGTGCTGTATCGACAAGCGGAGTTCTGCGGAGTTACAAGAGGCTATTAACTCCATGTTTCACTGGTACTCTCGCTCCAATGTTTGCTACGTATTCTTGACAGACGTCTCGAAAGCTGAGCTCGATTCAGAAGAGCTCGCCACACACGCGAACTGTAGGCATCTCAAGGCGAGAGATCCGGGCGTGAAGTGCATTAGCAATGCGTTCACGAGGTGCTTGTGGTTCCGTAGAGGATGGACACTGCAGGAACTTTTGGCGCCAAAATACTTATGTTTCTTTGACAAAAACTGGCAAGTTCTTGGAGACAAGAAATCTCTCCAGTGTTGGATATCGCGAGCAGCGGGAATTGACGGCGATATCCTTCGCGGAGACTACAGTCTGCAGCAGTGCTCAGTTGCAATGCGAATGTCGTGGGCAGCGGGACGCGCAACGACGAGAATCGAGGATCGGGCTTATAGTCTGCTTGGCTTGTTCGATGTCAACATGCCCATGCTGTATGGCGAGGGCCAGAAAGCCTTCACGCGGCTTCAGGAAGAGATCATCAAAATGAACGATGACCATAGCATCTTCATCTGGGAGAGCGACGACACTGACCCGAGCCACATCGGCATGCTCGCTCCGAACCTCGACGCTTTCAAAGGCAAGGGAGAGCATACCTACCATAACCGCTTCCCTTCAGAGGGCTTCTCCTTGTCCAATAGGGGACTTTTGATCAAGATGCCCCTTATACAGCATTCGCTCGACACCTACATCGCCGTGATAAGTTGCGGAATCGTCTCAGACGGCGCAACCTTATCCCATGGACTCTTCCTTCGTCGGCTAGGTGATAGAAAGCAATATGGACGCGTTCGTTTCCAAGGTCGCCATTCGATCAGAGTGAAATGCGACTTACCCCCATCGAAGTCTATCTACGTGCGCCAGAGATCACTTTCTCCTTCAGAGCTTCATTACCTCGACGATCACGACTACAGGTTTCTCGTCGCTCCCTCCCTCCTCTCGCCGTCATCTGAAGACCCAACAAACATCCACTTTGGCCAGCACAGTTCTTGCGCCATCACTCGACCAACCGGCGCCAGAGCATACCCAATCGCTATCCTCTCCATCCGTCACCTACGCCTCGACCAAAAATGGCTCAGTCTCGGTTTTGACGATGAATTTTATCCTGTCATCGTGTTCTCCGAAAGTTTTTCACTTTTGATGCGTACTGCAAGCAACATTGATCTGACCGATTTCGAATGTTGGGACATTGAAAAACGTGACACCGACTTCCATCATCTGGCCGAAAGAGCGTTTGGTTTGCGAGCAGTTCCGGACCATGGCCATGAGGAATTCTTGAGTAGACTCAAGTTTCCTGAATTCATAAGGATGGGCCTCGATCAAGGGAGATGGGTTGTGAAGCCGGTACAGACAAAGCATGGTACTTGTTGGGGTTTTAAATGTCGCCGTGATGTAGTAGACCAGGACTTTAGCTTGGCCCAAACAGGCAATGCAGCACAAGAAAGGGGAAACTCAAAGGTAAGGGTCAGAGTCCGCAGGGAAGGACCGCACTGGCAGATCGACGTAGATGGATCTCATGCATTGTTGCGATGGTAAGACATCTCCAGACGCACAAATTGGACATGAAGAATGTGTGTTTCCCTACTGGAATTATTGACCTGACTAGAAACTCATTTGGCGCAAGAATTGTGAGGCGGCTGGTTGGCGAAATCATGAACGACATTCTATACAGCAGGGAGGCCATTGCGGAAACCCATCATCAAGAGTTCTCGCGCTCTGTCAAGTCCCGTACTTGCCTTGACCAGGGACTCCAGCAAAGTTTCTCATCGAATGCTCACGCTTCATCAGCTGAACAACATGGCAATCACAAATTCAAGCTTCGTCGATCAAAAAAGTGTCGGGCATTATGGCAGGTTCAGTTGACTGTAGCTCCCGATGATGAGTGATATGCTCAGGGATACATACCCAACATGCTACGGAAGAATCGGAACGGCGCTAAACGACTGCGGCCGCTGATTGCTGCCGAGTTGGACTTCACTCACTACAGTACTCCAAGTCTACAAACTTACAGTACCTCCTTACGACCAATACGACGATGCAAGGATTGGTTTCCCGCGAGACTTTCCGGCCCTTTCGAGCTGCATGAGCTCTATGCACAAAAAGGGACATTGGTGCAAAGCACGAGATTAAGCTTAGTCAAGGGTTTATGACAACTTGACCTAGCTTGGAGGTGCCGCACTATCTCCGGGACAACAACTATGTCCGGCCAAGAAGTACTCTGATGAGCGCGGGCGGAACAGCAAGGCAATTATGACAACTTCAAAAGCGTCTCGCTATCTCCGGGAACAGATATCCTAGCCGCTGGGACAACAACAACCTCGTACGATTGTGCGAATTGACCCCAAAGCCTTGCTGTCCAGCCTCCCCTGTCAGTCAGCAATGTTGCTTGATTTCTTGGCATCTACAGTATTACCGATTTAACTGCAAATGTATCCTGGAGCCAGGGCAAGATTAGGGCAGTTGAGGGTACACAGTTTCTGATCCGCATCACCATGACAGGACAACGTTCTCGTTCACCTGCGAATCTAAATCGAGCTGAAGCTGCGAAATCGAGCCCTGACAGCAAGATATTCTCATCAGCTTTTGCAAAATGCAAAGCTTTGTTGGAGTTCTCTTTCGAGCACTTACACGAGAACTGCCAGACTGTCCTTTTCTATGTCTGCAGGCTCAGTCTCTGCGGATAGAGAAAATGATGCCTGTTTCTGATAGAAGCATATCATGTCTCACGCGCTTGGGTATTACTGTTGCTCACAAGCTTCGTCTGAATTTTACCGAGCACAGCAGATTTGGCGGTTTAGTGATCAAATACAATAGTCATCAGATGCAATGTCATGTGCGGCCGCGTCTCGATGCCTCAGCTCGAGCTCGATCTCGAGCCGGGGCCTCGCTCCTCGACGACAGCGTGCAGCGTAGAATCTCACAATGTAAGAGCTCGGAGAGACGTGGGTGTGGTTCACAATCTGTCACTTGCATACGAGGATTCGGACAGCAGAGTATTGGGTTTTTTCATTTTCTGGGCACTTGCAAACTTTTTGACAATCGATTTAGGGCGCAGAAGAAGCCCCAAAAGACCTTGAGCTTATTATTCCTGGAATCCGTGTATGCAGGTGACAGATTGTAGAGGTTTTGAGAGGTTGATTCGAGTTGGGAAAGGCGGGCGATGGGCAAGAAGGTGACTGACAGCAGAGAATATGAGGGGAGGAAGAAGATTGCTAGGGACATTTTCGTGAAGCGCAGAAATTACGTGGCAGCGCTTCCTTGCATGTTACGTACGTACTATCTGCTCACTCACACAGTATCCGGTTTCTAGGCTGCAAACCGCCTCAGTGACCGCTTTCCATAGCCTGGCGGCGTTTCATGCCCTGGCGGCGAAGTCCCGTTTCCACCATTTCCAACACCTGCCTGATCAGTGTCCAAGACCGCAACACTCAGCTCAGGCAAAGTGAAACTGAAAACACCTCCCACACCAGCTGTCACAATGGACGTTGTGGTCTCAACGACGTTGATCCCAGTGTGAGGGTCATTGTAAGCATATCCGTTTTCGCCAGAGTTCGTCAAGACAGTCAAGTTGGCCAATGTACCTTCCGCAATACCTTCAAAGTGTACAGAGATGGGCACGCTGCTGCTGTTCGTGGTGTTGTACACAGCACCCTTCCAGACGAAAGCATCATTGCGCGATTCATCTTTGCCGGCACCCCAGTAGACAGGTCCGAAGCTGGAGTTGGAAGTCGCGGGCAGCGTGTGGGTGATGGGATGATGAGCGAAGAGAGACCAGCAGTACCACGTCACGGCCTTCGTCGTCATTCTGGGATCAGCAGCAAACTGGATCAAGGTGATTGCCCATTGCCAGCGGTTTTCGTTCTTCAGGACAGGAGCGTAGAATGTTCCGGGAATACGGTCTGAGTTGCGTTCGTAGCCGATGAGGGAGACTGCTTCGCCGACGGCGCCTTGCCACCAAGGGTAGTAGTATAGGCCGGTTTCCCAGCGAGGCTCAGTTACACCATTGACGTGCGTTGCCGCGACTTCGCCAATGATGTGGCCAATGTCGTTGTCGAAGCGGTCAAACTCTTCGACGAGTTCATTAGGAGTTCGGTAAGGGTGATAGTCACCGATAGCATCCGGAGGAAAATCGAGAGCGTCTTCAGGCGCGGAGACAGGGTCGGATGTAGCAGCGGAGGAGATGACTTGGATGTCTGGATACTTCTCTCTGATTGCGTTGTAGAAGAGTGGGAAGCGGTATTGGCGGTAGCTGTCCCAACCTCCTGGATATCCTGCGAGCCAGTCTTCGTTGCCAATTTCGACGTAGTTCAATTCGAAAGGCTCGGGATGACCGAGCTCTGCTCTGCGAGCGCCCCAGGTGGTGTCGGCTGAGCCTCGTACGAACTCGATCTCGTTAAGGGCATCGTCAATGAAAGGCTGGATATCAGCTTCAGGAGTGACATCGCCGTTCAACGCGAGACCGGCCCAGACACCAAGGACTATCTCTAGACCCATGTCTTCGGCCCAGTAGAGGTATTCCATGATGCCCAAGCCGTGAGTCTGCTGATAATCCCACACACCTTGGAACCCAGGACGGTCTCTCAACGGTCCGAGGGTGTCTTTCCAGTCCCAGTATGTGTCGTTCGTGAGCCCCTCAAGCATGTTACCACCAGGGAAGCGCAGGAAATGCGGATTCATATCCGCCAAGGCTTGGGCGATGTCGATACGAAGGCCATTCTTCCTGTCTTTGTAAGTCGGTGGGAACAAGCTGATCAGGTTGAAGTCCAGTGCATCACCCTCAACAGCTGCGGCATCGAAGGTGAGAGAAAAGGTGTTGTTGGAGTTTGGAGCATCGCGTTCTGGGACAAGCTCAAAGGTGTGTTCGACCCATTCCTCTGGCGTGGCTTGAGACTCGACTTCAACAGATCCGAACACATCGTCTGTCAAGTTTGACTTCAAGGACGCAGTAAAGGAGCCACTGTACCCTCCGCGGACCCAGAAAGATCCAGTGTACTTTTGCTGCCTGACGTCCATACCCCAATAGCCTTCATTTTCGAATCCCACCTGTCCACTGCCGTTGCCAACTGTGACTTGCAAAGAAGCCGGCAGGGCTTGTGAAAGAGGCTCACTCAAGTTGGCGATGCTCAACTCAGCGCCGCCAATGGGGAAGTACCCGGTAGTAGACACCGGAAACTCAGGGCTGTATTGGAACGCCCGGTTTCTAATCAACTCTGCGTAGATGCCGCCATCGCCGGAATTATTGATGTCCTATGCCTGGGTTAGCATTGAAAAGCCCTAGCGCGAAGCATACTCACCTCGTGAAGGAAGCCATAACCATAAGGATGCCCAAATTTGCCAGTAAGGTTTCCGCCAGAGGATGCGACACGAATGTCCACAGCTGTACAGCTGGCAATGCAGGCTGCAGCCACTAATGCTTGCTTCATTGTAGGGACCTTGGACAACGACAACGAAATTCCTTGAAACCAGTTCCTACCTTATACCGTTGAACACTTTGTCGCCTAGCACTTGGCAGGAACAATTGAACACGCTCTATGGTCCCACGATGATGCCATGTTTTGCCGTTCGACTTGGTATGCTTGCAGCATCTTGACCAATTTGTGGGCCGAAAGGTTGTCTATGTTGAGGGGAGGTCTGGTCATTGGAGGAAGTTCGCGTGCCTACGCGGAGTAATTCAATTGCGCATTGCGGTACCTGCAGGTGAATTTATCCATCCTTGTCGATCAGTACTAAGCCCCACGACCCCTCCTCAACCTGACGTGCCTGAGCTAAATTGTACGGCTTCAGGCTATAAGTTCGCTTGGGTCAGGACAGAGACTCAACGTGATGAGCATATGTTCAGAGCATAAACTGCTCGTATAGCATTCCCACACGAGGGACATCGGTACTCATCGTCGTGGCGATGTTGTTGTGCTGGCACGAGTTAGTGTGCGTGATGCGTGCAGTGCGATGGTGTTGCAAGATCCTCCGTGATCAGCGACTCTATGCTTCTTGGCGGCATGCTTAACGCGGAGATCTCATCACTGTAATCTCCAGGAAACCCCAGAGGAAAGCTCACTGGCAGTGGCATGTCGTCCGAGTGAAAACGGCGGAGAAGTTCTGATTCGAATAATTATGCGATACTACCTCAGCCTCCGGTGCCTGCTCTCAGGCCGCAAGAGGCCGGCGGGAGCCTACAGCCTGTCAACAACCGGCATCTCTGAATTGTACATTGTTGATTCACGGTGGCCTGAGCCCAGAACGAGAGACGGCGCAAAATTCCCTCGAAGCAGCGTGAGCCTGGTGTTTGCATCGCAATATCGGAACCACACTCTCGCTGTCAGACTGGCTGGTAGACAGCAGGTGTATCATATCGGCATCGCAATCATGCTCTTTCATATCCAGAGGCCATCTTGCCGCCGTCATAGGTGTATTCGTATCTTCTTTGCCGCCGAGTGAGTTTTGATTCTTGACAAGCTCTCTACTGCCACGACGAGACACCACGCTGGCAGGTGCCGCCTTCGACCGGGCCAAAATGGCAGGCCAGTGTCGCTGCAGAGAGCCGGCGTGTTCACGGCAGGCTGCTGTTCTGTGGAGGGAGGATTGGCTTTTGGTGCCTGAATTTCTGGTCTTGTGTAGATGCAGGCAGCCGGAGCACTCCCGGACCTCCGAAGCTCTCCCAGGATGTGATCATCTCGACGCGAGCTGTGCACACAGACACTTTTTGGATCCATCAACACAACCGTAACATTGCCGCATTCACCACCCGCGCACTTTGATTTTCGACACGCGCATATCCAGAAAGCGCATAGCATCATCTTCGACACGCGACTCGAGTGAACACTGCACGTGGCGTAGCCGCAGCAGCGCTTTCACATTCCTCAACCCATCAAAAGTTCGTCGGCGCAACCACCACACCTCTTTCTGCCTTTGGACCTTATCACTGACACCGTACAATAGTGGCGCAGATCAAGTATATCAAGACGAAGAAGCCCGCGTCGGAAGAGCCAAACACGATGCCTCCGAAACGCGCCTCTGCACGCACCGCCGCGCCCAAAGACACGGACGCGACGACAACGAAACCAAAGGCCAACACCAAGGCCAAGATCGTAAAAGCCGCACCGGCTCCAAAAGGCAAGACAGCAGCCGCTAAGGCCAAGACAAACGGCACCACGAAGGGACGTGGACAGAAGGCCACTGAGACAGATAGCGAGGCTGAGACAAAGAAGACTGCCACAAAGGGCAAGAGTAAGTTCATTTCCAGCATATATGGGGACTGCGCGGAAGGCAGGAGAAATCGCGCCCCCAAACAGCAAACATGACGCGTGTTTCCGAGTCCTCACCGCTGTGCTTCATTGATGTGTACGGTTACTTACATGCAGCTACAGCTACCACAAAGAAGACAACTACAACGAAGAAGGCCAAAGCCGAAGAGACGACCGAAGCGCCCGCAAAGACGACGCGCAAGCGCAAAGCCGCCGACGATGACACCGCCGCCGCCCCAGCCAAGAAGGTCAAGGTTCTGACAAAAGGACCCGTCCTCAAAGACGCGCCCACGCAAAAGCTGAATGTGTATGTTTTTGGCGAAGGCACAGCTGGCGAGCTGGGCCTGGGCACGGCGAAGAAGAGCATCGACGTGAAGAGGCCACGTCTGAACCCAGAGCTATCAGCAAGCAAAGTCGGAGTGGTGCAGATCGAGGCTGGTGGAATGCACGCCATTGCTCTCACACATGACAACAAGATTCTGACATGGGGCGTCAACGATCAGGGCACTCTTGGAAGAGACACCACCTGGGATGGCGGACTCAAAGACATGGACGATGCGGGTTCGGACAGTGACTCCGAGGAAGGCGATGACAATGGGCTGAACCCGAAAGAGTCGCTGCCAGGGGAGGTAGATTGGTCGCAGACGGAGGTTGCAGAGGGCACGCGCTTTGTCGAAGTGGCAGCTGGCGACTCCACATCATTCGTTCTCACAGACGATGGCAAGGTGTATGGCTGGGGCACGTTCCGCAGCAACGATGGCATTTTCGGCTTTACTCAAGAGGTCAAAGTCGCTACACGCCCCGTTCTCATTCCGGGACTGAAGAACATCACCAGCATCAAGGCTGGAGCCAACCACGCACTAGCTATGGACACCAAGGGCGCAGTCTTTGCCTGGGGATCAGGTCAGCAGAATCAGCTTGGCCGCCGTATCGTTGAGCGAACGAAGACCGAGGCTCTCTTCCCACGCGAGTTTGGTCTGCCGAAGGGACCCAAGAAGGGTATCACATCAATTCAGACCGGCGCATACCACAGTTTTGCCATCGCAAAGACAGGAGACATTTACGCCTGGGGCTTGAACAACTTTGGTGAAACGGGTATCATGGACAATGCCGGACAAGACGATGCAGTTATCATGAACCCTCGAGTTGTCACCGCACTCAAGGGCAAGAATGTCACAAGCATCAAAGGCGGAGGACACCACAGTCTTGCCGCCACCGAAGATGGAGCGTGTCTCATCTGGGGCCGTATCGATGGCGCACAGACTGGTATCTCAGAAGATGACCTCGCTAAGCTCCCTGCAGAGGCGACAATCAAAGACGACTCCGGCCGGCCGCGAATCCTCGCTCAACCTCAAAAAGTCCCGACTATTCAAGGAGAAGTCGTCCACGTTACTGCTGCTTCCGACCACAACATCGTCATCACAAAGGAAGGCCAGGCATACTCGTGGGGCTTCTCGGCGAACTACCAAACCGGTCAAGGAACGGATGATGATATTCCCGTCGCCAAGTTGATCGACAACACAGCTGTGCGGGAGAAGTTGTTGAACGGTGCTACTACTGGTGGCCAGTTCAGCATCATCACTGCACCCGCAAGTGAAGAGGACTTGGTGATGACGAATGGTGTGTAAAGACGTCTTCTAAACAATGAAGAGGCAGCTCTGGTGTTGCGTTCGTTTTCTCGCATGGCATGGCTGGCGTTTTCTGCTTTTCCTGAAGAGGTTTTGGGTATGTGGAGAGTGGAGCGAACAGTACACTGAGGAGGATAATGATATGAGGAGAAGGCGCCTGGGCATTCGGACATGGATGATGATGGACTGATCGATCTCCCGATTGACGACTGAGCTGATGTACGCGCCGCTTTTTATGCATGAGCTTTGACTCTCCGCAAGGGTGATGTTGGCTCATTGCTGGAAAGCTGGCTGTTACCGGCGATTGTTCGTCTTTGGGGGATTGCGTCTGTCGACAAAGATGGATGTTGGTCTCGTTTTGTACTGTAGTAGCTTTGACTCCCCTTCATGGGCCGAGTTGGCGACACAGCGCAGACAGAAAGACAGCCATGACTTTAGTTTGAGAAATGGCTTTCACATCAATGTGCATGATTTGACACTGGACTTGCGTGCTCTTGAATTGTTCATTGTCTTGTTCGATGTTATTGCGCGACCGGTATGATGAGGTCTCTTTGAGAAAACTCATCCTCTTCTGCCTTACTCAATTCCAGCCATGAGAAATCGCTGTACTTCCTTCGTGCCAAAGTAGAACTTTACTTGACCAGACAGTCCTCCGTTTGGAAGGCTGGTCACTGATCGTTGCTGCGCCGCATGTTTCTACTGCAGCTCAACGCGAGATGGTCAATTTGTCCTTTGGACAATATCAACAAAGACACGTGTGATGTGAGAGGAAGGAGGTAATAATTGAAGTATTTCGGACACGTGTATACAGACATGTTCATTAAATAGATCTATGATTCTGTAGTGCGGGTTTGCTGTTCAACTCGCTTTCATTCCTTTCTCTTCCTGCCATTTCTTCTGATTCCATGTTCCTTTTATCACCGCTGGGGCTGTTCCACCTATTGCTTCGAGCACCACCTTTGCAGTGGAGGTAGATACATCTACTTTTGAGGTAGCTCGCGCCGAATTCTCTGGTTGGGCTCAGCGCTGTCCGAAAGAGAATTTGCAGTCAGCCAGGAAATTGCCTCTAGTCATAAGAAGTAGTTTTCCTGTCTGAAACAGCAATGATGCGCCAGGTTTGAAGGCGTGCTGTTCTGCTTTCCGGTACCGACATTCGTTTGAGAGGGAAATGCTGCTAGGCCGTGTGTCGCGTCCACAGTCTCTGCGCAGACTGGCTCGATTGCTGGACTCATAATATTCGATGTTGGGCATGAGTCGCCTGTGAGGCTGGCAGCATGCCGCTCAAGATGGCACGATCAATGTGGCAGGATGCGAGTGCTTCGCAAAATGACTCCTGTTCCCGCGTGCTTGAAAGCGGGCATGGACCCTGAGGGTCAACGTGAAACTTCAGGTGATTTCTCAACTTGCATCACGCAATGTGTTGTCATCATGCTTTGCTTGCTTGTTCATGCTGTTCATGCTGTTCTGCTTGTTGTGGAGTTGCATGCACCTCATCATCGGCAAAGTTGTCCAGAAGCTCCGCCTCTACGTCTTCATAAATTGCGGGAAGGTCCTTGCGGAGGTCATTCATGCCCTGTTCCTTCAGGAATACGTCCAGCTGCTTAATAATATTACGCTGGACATAGGGAAGTTCAGCAAGTCTTCGCACCGCCCAAGCAACAATACCACGTGGTGAGAGATCTAATTCCTCGCCGGCATCGTCTTTGCTCGGAGGTTGTGCGACAAGTTGCTGGTTGTCCGAGCTCGAAGGGGCTGGTGATGCCTTGACTTCTTCGAGCGCCTTGCGAAGGATGATAAGTATCGTGTTTACATCTGGGAATATCGCTCCGTAAAGGACCAGTCTGCTCCTGTCGCCTGGCCTTGGCGAAGATATCACAATTCTCTGCCGCTTCAAACTGTTGAGAGCTCTGGCTCGCATGCGTGGCATCCTCTTGCGCATTGCGCTACTACGAACCATGTTGAAAGCAGCATCATGTGCGCGTCGTGCGGAGTGCGGCCAGAATATACCGAGCAAACGACGTCCAGCAACGCTGCCATATGCGGCAACTACGCCCTCGAGTAACATATTGAACTTGCTGGTATCGAGTTGAAGCGGGTAGTTGAGTTTCTTTTGGCACAGAGGGAACGCAAAATCGAACCAGCGTTTGTTGATCGCTGCTAGCACAGCCAGCAATGACACACTGGCGTCTGTTCGAAGTTTGCGTTGGCGCCTGGCGATGGTCCTGACAAATGATTGCGCTCGACATAGGTTTGTGGATGTATCGCTCTGTTCGCCTTTGACGTCGGTGATCTGTCCAAGCATAGTCCGTATTGCAACGGCCAGAGGCTGACTAGCAAGGCCTGGGCCTGGTGTGTTGGAGAGGTAGTCCAATGCTTCCTGCGCAGCATCCCACCGGAGCGCCTGAATCTGACTGATCAGAACCGATTCCAGGGATGCTCGGGAAAGGCGGCTGTCCTTGAAAAGGGACAAGAGGGCTTTGTCATTACTGGCAGCAGCAAACCGGATCAGAGCTGGCTGCAAGTTTGGGTCGTCGTAGGAGGACCTTGGTATGACCGGGCCATCTACGTCTCTGCTGTAAATCAGCCAGCGGCCGAACTCGAAAGCTCTCGCTTCGGTGACCTGGTCCAGCAAAAGCGCCAACGTCGTGATTGGAATCTGAGCGTGGAACCCTGGGTATTCAATAGTGGGAAGGTTGCTCGTGAACATGCCTAGGGAACTCACAGCACGAAAGACCGAGTTCGCCGCCTTCTTCACGTTTCCTCGCTGGTTCAGCCTGCCGAAGAATGACCCCACAGCCCTGAATTTATCCTGATCTGCCCGGTACTGAATCCGATTGAACACTTCCAAGCTGCCTTCCAAGGATCCAGAAGAGACTTGACCGTAAAGCGCGCGATATAAAATTCCTTGCATGGCTGTGGTGCCATCTTTGACATACGCTGGCAGGTCTTGATTGTTGCTCGTGTCAAGGTCACTTCCGAAACCAGAAGTCAAAGCGACCACTCTTTGAGCAAGATTACTGTCTGTCTCTGGTGCAGCACTGCGGGTGTCGAGAAGTCGTAAGCTAATCCCGGCCCATGTACCGAAGCTGAGACTTTGCTTTTGTTCCATCAAGGAGCGTCTCATGGTATGCAGACAGTCCATCACCACTTGGATGTCAGTGCCTCGAGTCCCAACGCCAATGTTGACATCGCAAGACAGTGCGTCCACATAAGCATTGACTACTTCGCTGCTGATTGTGCGAACTACAGAAGGCTTTGGCGACTGGACTTCATCCATTGATGTCTTCGATCGTGTTTTGAAGAGGAACTCCCATGACCTCCAGTCTCGTGGCTCTGTTGAATAATTCTCAGGAAGAGATTTCTGGTAGTCCGTCCAGGACAGCAGGGTCCAGGACTTTGTCCGATCTGCGAGCAGCGACCTGAGGATCAAGGCGCCTTCACGAGTCCAGCCTCCGTACAAGCACGACCACAGTATAAGTTCCATCCACACTTCCGCACGAAGGCCTGCTACATGCACGCGAAAGACACTTCCGCGAATTTCTGGTCGAGGTGAGGATAGAGCTCCGTAAGCCTTGGCCTCCTCTATCACGAGCTTTTCATGAGCGCGCCAAGCAGCATCGGAGAGAGAGGTCAGGATCCGTGAAGACAGGAAGGGGATCAGAGGCGGCTGTTGAATGGCGCACCCATCGGGATTCGGCTCTGCCTGGTAGATGGCCAGCGGCATGACCTCGCGATGATGCAGATAGGCTATGATCTCCAGCACCTCGGGTCTCATGTCATTACCCACACACGCCTTGACCATCGCGCCCAGTGTACGCCACACTTGTCCCAGTACCTCGTGACCAAGCAAATTGTTTTGATCCTGATTCAACGGATGGAGACCGTCCAGCATTTCGTCCAATGGAGGAGACCGCAATGCTTCCTCTGTTACCATGGCATCTAGTGCCCCCAGATCCAGCGGCTGATCGCAGTCGTCGAGACTTGGCACTTTCTGCCATATACTTCCAACCCCGGCAAGTCGCGATTCGGCAGCATCTTCAACCGGAAACCTGTCGATCAGCTTCTTGATCAGCCAAACAACGGCAGTCCATCGATTTTGTTCAATGCCGAGATGATAAAGGAGATCAATGGGCTTGTCACTGTCATTGAGTGGATATTGCGCAGCGAGCAGGACCTGGGCGACGTCCAAAGCGCCAAGGGTAATGTCTGGTGGAGTGACATTGGGATCACGGAGGTGCGGCGGCAGTGCGCCTTCGAGCAGAGGAAGCCATAACGCGATATCTCGTCCCGGAGGCTCGATTGTTCGAAATAATTGATATCGCCTCCCCAGTG
>JAASLG010001810.1:0-23864 GCA_013365235.1 Cercospora sesami
TTGCAGGGCTCGATCTCGACCAAGCGCGGAAGCTGCGACCTTCACCTTTTAGCGAGACTCGGTGCATGGATTCACCCTCACCCCCCTTGGCAACCCGATGATGTACGAAGAAGGCGCAGTAGGCTTCCGACTACACTTGTGTAGCTAGCTGCCCTCGCCTCGCCCTCGTCGTCGCCCTACGTGTTTTCCTTCATGCATACCAGGTTCAGGCATCCGCGTCCGACAGCGCTTGTTACAGATCCGAAGTACAAGTGCATCGCAGGCTCAGCATCTTCCACTCACAGCTTCTTGGTCGCACTACCATGGTCGTCCTCATAACCTATTGACTCAGCTACGAATATTGACGGTACCGCACAATACGAGCTCGGCATTCCTTTGTCGTCGCTTTGTTCACCCTGGCTCTCTAGCTCCTGGAACACGATCACTGGCGACGCTGGCTACGGAAGGCACTCGGGGGGTCAACCTGCCAGTATGGCAGCGAAAGACGGAGCGGAGGAGGCGCTGTTATACCGCGAGCAATCTGGCAGCAGTACAGAATACGACTCAGATACCGAGTATGAGTTGGACGACTACAATGGCATTGGTTCAATCATAGCGATCGCAAGGAGACGGACGCCGAAGTGGTGGAGGTCAAGACATCGGCGGAGAGGCTCTGGTCCGCTTTTCCACGCGCCCCGGCGGCGACGGTCGCCTTTGTGCAGATTGGTGCAGCTCATCGCGCTCTTTCCTTATCTGGTATTTGGACTTCTGTTGATCGCTGGTGTCTTCTTCCCAGGATACTCCCATCCGCCCATGCGCTACCAGGAATTGCGCGATCGGGTCCTAGTGTACGGACAATCTGCCAACATTCACAACGAAAAGGTCTTCATTGCAGCGAGCTTATACGACCAGGAGGGCGAAGTAGTTTCAGGCGAATGGGGGCAATCGGTACTGCACCTGATCAATATTCTTGGACCACAGAACGTCTTCTTGAGCATATACGAGAATGACCCGGATCCTATGGCCAAGACGGCGCTCGCATCATTCTCCAGGAACGTGACTTGCGCAAAATCTATTGTCGCTGAGACACTAGATCTTAGCGAGCTTCATCATGTTCCAACACCGGATGGCACAAAGCGACTGAAGAGGATCGAATTCTTAGCGGACGTTCGAAATCGCGCGCTACGGCCTCTTGAGGACGCGAGCTCAGTAGCACACCGCACCCGGTACGACAAGCTGCTGTATCTCAACGATGTTGTCTTTGACCCAATTGATGCGGCGAATCTGCTGTTCTCGACCAACGCAAACGGGCTCACGGGCAGGACAGAATATCGGGCAGCTTGTGCAACCGACTTCATTATGCCGTTCAAATTCTACGACACATTTGCGACGCGAGATCTGGAAGGCTATGACATGGGAGTGCCGTTCTATCCCTGGTTCACTGGAGCTGGTAAAGCGGAGAGCAGGAGAGATGTGCTTGAGCAGAAAGATGCTGTCAGGGTCAAGAGCTGCTGGGGAGGTATGGTGGCATTCGAAGCGAAGTGGTTCCAGATGGACTTGCACGCTGCCGCCGTCGACAATGTACTCCCTGCTCGGCTACCAAAGACTCAGCCAGCACATCTGAGCTATCATCCTGACCCACGGGACGCTAGTCATGAAGTCCTACACATCGATACGTTCAACTCCTCATTACGGTTCCGAGCAGAGCATGATACTTACTGGGATGGATCAGAATGCTGCTTGATCCATGCTGACCTCACAGCGATGGACCCAGCTTCGCTACCCGTCAACGAAACAGGGATTTATATGAACCCCTACATTCGAGTCGCGTACTCGAGCTCAGTATTGCCTTGGTTGCACTTTGTCAAAAGATTTGAGCGCCTGTATACACCGATCCACACCATTGTGGACTGGATAGCCAGACGACCGTCCTTCAACCCACGGCAATTCCAAGAACCTGGCGACGAAGTGGTCGACAAAGTGTGGACCTGGGACGCAGAAAGTCTAGCAGCCATCCGCAACGGCACTGACAAGTCACATTCGAGCCTCACCGGGCAATACAAAGAAGTGAAACGCACTGCTCTGCCCGGAGGTTTCTGCGGAGCGAGGAAGATGCTGTACATCAACGAGGATCCCTCAAATGGTCTGGGAAAGTGGGCGATGGAGAAACTGCCGCCTGTGGAATAACCGATGCGATCTGATTTATTTGCTTGCGTTTTAGCGTGGTGCACTCCTGTCTTGTTGACAGTCGGAGCGGAATTTCGTATTTGCATTGCTGATCCCAAGTGCTGGAGAGACAGCTGTGAGTGATTGTCAAAACATCTGGGTACGGCCGTTCAGCATTTAAAAGGTGTTAACTGGATGCGAATGAGTTTGAAGTAGCATAGGAGCTTCTTTGTCGATACTTTCTATCAAACTCTCACGAGCCACATGGCAGATGGCACTCTCCATTTCTCGATTGCCAGTGCCACAATGATCGATACCTCTGGCAACCGTCGAGAGCTATCAACGTGAGCTCGTTCCACGTTCATGCATCCCTGCGGGCTTCTGGTTCGTGATTGGACAGAAAGCAACGCGCTTTCCTCACGCGCGCGTTTGGCTCACGTTGCTGCGAAAGTGTGGGAGCATGTGATCGCAGCGGCGACAGACATAAGGGCAACGAGCATCGCACTGCTTCTGCATGTCAGCTTCCACCATGTCTAAGGCCACTCTTGCTATTGTAGCGGGTGCCAGTGCTGCAGTTGGAGCAGCCACGACAGCAGCCATCTACGGCATCAGCAGACCAAAAGAGACTGTAACGAACACAATTGCAACCTCGACAACCACTTCCACAACATCGAAGACTGCACCACCTCCTCCGTCCCCGATTCCACCGATTCCTCAGCGCGACGACCCAAGACACCCAGTGCTGCCTCCCGTCGACCCTGCAGGCGTCTTTCAATACGGCTTTCCCGGGCCCGTCTCAGATATCCGCAATGCTCCCTCGCTCACAAGTTCGTACAATCGCGCAACACGAAACCCGCACTGGGTCGCAGAACACATCACGCCCCAATCTCTTCTCATCCAGAATGGCGATCGTCGGCACAGCCAATTCACAGAAGACGCCTCGATCCCAGAAAAATTTCGAGCAAAGCTAAAAGACTACTTCCGATCAGGCTATGATCGCGGACACCAAGTTCCTGCCGCAGATGCGAAGTGGAGTCAAGAGGCTATGGATGGCACATTCGCATTGTCAAATATGTGTCCGCAGGTTGGAGAGGGCTTCAATCGGGACTATTGGGCACATTTTGAGGACTTCTGCAGGAGATTGACATCGTACTATCCTAGCGTGCGAATTGTCACAGGACCTTTGTATCTGCCAAAACGGGATCCTGTCGATCAGAAGTGGAAGGTTAGTTATGAGGTCGTAGGACACCCGCCTAATGTGGCGGTGCCGACGCACTTCTACAAGATCATATTCGCAGAGGATGGGAAAGCTGGAGGGAAAGTGAGCTTGGGAGCTTTCGTGTTGCCCAATGATAAGATTCCGAACGACAAGCCGCTGGCAGACTTCGAAGTGCCCATCGAGGCGGTTGAGAGGGCAAGTGGACTGGAGTTCGCGAGTCTGTTGCCCCCGGCGAGAAGGAAGCAGCTGTGCAAGGAAGTAAGCTGCAGTGTCATCATCAAGGAGTATGCGGAAAGGCAGAAGGCTTTCACGAAGAGTCCGGCACAAATTCAGCCCAGCCCTGCGCAACCACCAGCGCATACGCCATGGGCTTCCAGATGATGAAAGAGCAAGGTTGAGCAAATGTTTTTAGCATCTGTTGTTGCTGCTTATAGAGCAATCTGCTGCGATTGAGCGAAGCTTTGTGATATTATACAACCCGCGAATCATCTATGCTCACGCATAGTCCTGTTGTACACTATGTGCAACATTTGTTGCGTCTTCTTCTCTCTGATACCCTCGCTTTCTGCAGACATTTTATGTTGCCGGCGCACAGCTGAAATCTTTACAATGCTCTTTTGACTCTGCCTCAAGCAGCCATCGCTCCTCGCACCACATTCAGACATCCTCACCCTCTGATCTTATCCCGTCTCTCATACCCCAGCAAACTGATTCCCCTGTCCCACTTGCCTCTGCACATGTCCGAGATATTGCTGCGACACGACATTCCATGATGACATGTACTTTTCCATGCAGGCTGTGTAGCAAGTTCGTTCGCCGCTCGATAGGGAAGTACCGGGTTTGGGGACGCAGCGCTCGAAGCAGTGCTCGTTGACTTTCTACTCAGATGTGTCAGAATCGCAAGAGGCTAATGGAGGATATGTGGTTACACACCTCCACAAGCGCTCGTGCATTTGCAAGAGCGACTTGTTGTCGGACTTGTTCCATGATCTGTTGCTTTGCGTCCGCCATGTTTTCGGTGTTTTGTCGCGGGTTGTCGGAGAAGGGATTAGGTGTATATGTACAGGCGTAGGCAGGTTGTTGGAGTGGTGGGTAGTCAGTCGTTCATCATGTCGAGTCCATCGGAAGTGAAAGATGCTCGCCGATCGGGGATTCCTCGGCGCTGGTCAAGTGAAGCGTGTTTCGTCACGACTGCAGCAACTCTCCTTCCTTCTATCACAGAAGCGCCTGGCTGATGTCAGGCATTATTCTGTTCCCAATATCAGAACGACCATCTGCGAGGTAAGTAAGGCGAGTCATGCACGGTGCTTGAGCTCTTGCATCGAAGTGACGACTCACCTTCTGGAGTTCTTTGGTGAACGGGCAGCCACTTATGCAGCAGGGACGTTTGCTCGCTCTTTCAACACGTGCGCTCCTGTCTTCAAGTTCAACACTACTTCTCTCAAAACGGACAGGCCACCTCGTCTGTTGCTTGACACTCAGACATATTCAACCAGAACACATTTACAGAAACCAACACTTTCGAGGCCGATTGTACTCAAGCATGTCTACAAATGACGAGAATTCACGCGCGCCTTTCATTGTGCGATTTTACGGAAACGAGGCCGAGCGCGACGGCAACGGTCGCACTCTTGACGAGATTCTGAGCTTCGACGATTACGATTTGGAGGGCCACCATGACTTCATCCAAGTGATTTTTCCAGTATGTTGTAGACGTCTTCCCTTCTCGGATTTTTGCTGAGGCTAACGATACTGCAGCTCCCTGAGCGCTCGCCAATCAACCCAGGCACACCAGTGATCACAAAAGCCGTCCGTGATGCCTTCCTGCAACAAGAGCTTCTTCGCAGCAATATCTTTCGGTCGTTCGCCCGCATGGCAAGCTTCTACGCCTTCGATGTGTCTGGCACCAAGGAGGACCCCACTCTGGAACCAAAAGCGAACTTCACAAAGCTGGCTCGACAGACCTGGCTGACACGTATGGATCACAACCACCTCCGCATCACACGCATCATTCGCTGTATGCGCATACTGGGTCTCGAAACGGCTGCAACCAATTTCTACGATGCTGTTCGCGAGAATGAGGGCGGGAAGGTGTCTGAGAGAAGCCTGATGTATTGGGAGCGTGCTGTCAAGCGTCCACTTCACCTACCGCCGGACGAATCGAATGAGCGTGCGACGGGTGTTGCGTGGTTGAGGGAAGATGGCGCATAGTGAGAAGCATCAGCCTTGACGCACTACCTTTCAATTTGTCGAGATCTGAGAGCGCGCGTTCGTCGACTCGCTTGTCGATCTTGCCTCTGAGCTTGACCCCTTGAAGCCCTTCATCCCGCATCTGTACCACGAGGCACGCGGTGAGTTACATGGCGCTCGAGTCATCTCCTCGATCGTTTTTGCGACATTGCCTAGCACCGTTGAGGCAGTCACTCAAAGAATATAAGGGAAGGCATTTCGTTCCTGCAATCAAAGTCGTAGGGCTTTGCATGCCGCAGTTCGCGCAGGGCACGTTACTTTCTCATGTTGACATAGTTTGAGAGGACAGCAGTGTGAGTTTCAGGTCCGTGCTCCCGTCGTCTGGCTCAACGTCACATGGCCTCCAAGCGTGAGATGGCTGCGAGCATATCACATCTATGAGGATTGATGCGCGTGGTGTGAAATGGGAGTTCTAGAGTTGGCGCCAGCGATTTCATATTGTCTCTGCTAAGGTAATGTAAACACTTTAAAATAAGACCGCAGTCTTGAGCGAGGGCAAGAAAGTAAATAAGCCAAATAGTATTGTACAAAAGCTTGGCCGCCAGTGAGGAGGGTCATCAAGGACGAATGCCAATGTGTACTGCATACAGGCCCAATTGTTTACGAGCCGTTCCGTAGGTCCTTGATAGAGGTCAATGCAGTTTTCTCGTCATGCTTTATGTTAGGGTATCGTGCCGTGTTCCATAGTCCGTTATCCGTGAGCCGTTATCATGCAGGGTGTGGACGCCTCGGGTGACATTAGGGCAAAGTCGAAGCCGAGCTCAGCGAGCTCGACGTCGACCTTTTGCTTCTACTGCTCGCAGAGCTGCGGTACCGTTTATGATAGGAAGTCGAATTGTTGGCTGATTGACGAGCACCGCGCCGGTTCGCGGGAGTGGCAGCATTCTCGAGACTTTTCGGCGAACAGCAAGCAGGCTTCTCGATGGATGGGCCAAGTTCGTACTTTCCAACAAGAGCGCCGTATGCGAATCGTGTAAGAAGAGCGACCTCGATAATTTGAAAACAAGCAGATCCAACGAAGACGAAGCGTGGGTTTCGATGCCTCAAAGCCCAGAAGGTCCAGGCTACTGATGAACAAAGCAGTACGAATATGGATGTTGTGATTTCTGTCAAGCTGACTCGGCGGATCCTGAGCACGGCGGCTGTTGCTTGCTCCACGACCGAGATGATGAAGGTGGTGTAGATCACGATAGACTTAGCTATCATCTCCAGTAGCAGGCTTTTGTCCATTGCTCCTACCTGGGCGCCGATAAGAAGGCCAGCGACACATGCTGCCTGCCAGTACCAATGGTGTACGAAGCTGAGGTGCCATAGCCTGGTGAGTGCGCGTTTCACAAAGGTGGGTTTAGCTCGTTGGTTGCTCTCGTTCTCGTCAGTATCCAAGGGTTGGGTGGAGTGGATGGAAAACGGCCGGCGGCACGCTCCATGAGCGACTGCTGAGTTGTCCACCTGCTCTGCAATGTCTCCCAGCGCTGTGTCGGGCATTGTGCTGGTCTTGCGTAACTCGATCGGACGCACGGCACGTCTCTACTCGGGTAGAAAGGTGACACGGGTATCAGAGCGGGCACAGTTGCCAAATTTCGTCAAGACAGGTATGATGCTTTGCGTAAATGAATGCCTTGAATAGATTCCAATGATTGAAAGTAGCGCGAAGATGGTAAGGACCGTGTAATAATGAATGAGCGGTCGAACAGAGAGACAGAGAGAAGACGACAGAGACTTACAAGCGGGGGAGCGCCCCTGAGAGCGACTGCCTTCGTGTGCACGCACCTCTTAGCATTCATATGGTGCTCAGGTGTCAAACGCGATGTCTCTTTGACGGGTGTTTCATGTCAGCGCAAGCAGCTGCAGTGACAAAGTGCCGTTTCTGTGGCCATTAGTGGGAGAAAGCTATACGGCAATTGTGCAAGTCACGACGGTATGGTGCCGTGATGGTTCTGATTCTGGTCCGCATCATTCCCAGGTCGCGACATACACTACCCATCGATGTTGCGGGCGCATTGAAGCTTCAGACCAGGATCGTATTCCTGGTGTGCGAGTCCTGCGGGTGTGGAATAGACTCGTCGAGTACATAGTACCTGCAGTAGTGCAGGAAAGTGACCGGGGTCAATGATTTTTGCCTACCCAAAGGCAATATTCGTCGTCATCGTCGCAGCGTCATGTGCCTCGCACTTGAGTCTCATGGCAGTATCTTTGCGCTGCGCCCCCAGTGCATCGAGGTTGTAGCTCATGGCGTTGGCGTTCCTGCATAGAATGCTCTCAGGTAGACCCAGGTACTTTGTTCCTTGAAGAAGTCTGATCTGCTGCGTGCCTGAGCACAAGGCGCGGACGCGTGTACCTTCGTCGTCTAGAGAATCGGTGGTAGCCTCGTCGTGGGCCGAAATGAAAGGGGCTGTGCTGTGTGGCAGCCGCACTCGCGAGATAGCCTTTCCAGCGCAAGACTGCGGACGGGCGGTCCGTGGCAATGAGGCCGCGAGCTGCGGACCTGGCTCGAGAGCTGGCGGTGAGACTGGAATGTGTGTTGCGAGTGGGCCGCAGGGAGCCTGCCATCTCGAGCTTCCGAGCCGATGAAGTAGGCACCTCGAATGGATTTCCATTCATTTCCCATAGTCCGTGCGAGATGCAAGCTCGTCTCGTGAAACAGCTTCCACGGTGAGATTCAGGCCTGGAAAGCTCGAAGGTATGGCTCTATTGGCTGGCAGCAGCAGCTGCATATGTCCGGCTCGGTGGTGTGACTGCGTTTGGCTGAGCAGGTCTGGGGCTCGATCGGTGTCTTGAGCGCTGTGACGAGTCTCGAGGCGGAAAGCAGCAGTCCAATCGTGTAGCTTGGCGGCGCGTTCCTGCAGAGCTGTGCAGCACCGGGAGATTCGAGGATTGGCAGAGGCCGCCCTCTGCAGCTCGCTTCTCTTCTACCTTCGCCGTGGCTTGTAGCAAATCGCACATGTCTGTGCTCAGGAGGACAGTGTGGGATGTGTTGGAGCTAATGCAATGGTCACGGAGGCTTCTCATTGTCGACGAGCCTTGCTGTCCCATCGGTCTTGTGATGCCACGATTGTGGACAATGTTGACCCTCCAGTCAAGAGGTCAGTCGTGCCGCCAGCCATCGGGTGCTTGGCCACCTTGAGCTGTTGCAGCGCGTGTCTTGCAACATCGCGCACTTCATTCGCTGCTTCATCGTCTCTGTAGAGCTGAGTATGCTTGATGTTTACTGATGACTGGGAGAGGTGTGGTGTAGATGGTCGGAGTAGCCAGATTCAGTGGCCCGCTTAAACTCCCGCAAGGCCTGCCGCGTTGGGTTTGGTTTGTGATCCGCGGGGCACGCCGCTCGCTCCTCTCATGTAGCACTGTTCCACGCGAGTAGTTGGCTGAATCGGAGTCGTTTCCTCTCCATATACATACAGCATGGGCGGGCGTCAAGAGTCTTTGTGGGTTCTGCCCGCGTGCATCTCTTTGCTATGTTACCAGACCTCGTCGTGGCCAACAACCGGCGCCACTGAGTCCGCACAATCACGAGACGAGCATTTCATCGTGCTGGACGCTCACCCTCCCACCGGCCACATCTGCTAGCAGATGATCTGACTTGAAATCCAGCGTTGAATACTTACGCTGCCATGCGGCTGCTGAACATTCAGACCGGGCTGGTCGAGGGGCTGCACGAGCTGCCCAAAGATCTCCATTATTATGCGATTTCGTATACATGGCCTGTCGTGGCAACAAACTATGAATATCGAACATCAGAGCAATGTGGAAATGAGCGGATGTCTTGGCCAGGAACACTTGGAGCGCATGGGACGTACGATTCTTCGCAGCAACTGCGCCCCGCCGCGTGGGAGCCCTCTTTCTTCTCACACCGCGGAGGAACGCGGCAGGTGAGAGAGAGACCCCCAGATCATGCCCGAAAAAAATCAATCCCATCTGAACCGCGTGTCGGCCACCACCACAACTCGTCCAAGATACAGCAATCGGCGGTGAGGCTATCATGCCAGATTCAGGCCACTGTCGAAACCGAACGGCCGGACAGCTTCTCGAGCAAGCGCAAGTCTTGCGATGTCAGTAATGGGAGCGAGAAAGCGTGCAAACTGAAGCGGATATCGCCGCCGAAAGCAGAGACTTGGGATCGAGGAATGGGGATCGGGTTGCAATCTGGGACATCATTATCTGTGGGCAGCATAGGTGAAATTCTCGAAAGCGATGTATATCGCGAACGCAGCGAGCAACCCCAACCTGGTACTGTCCTGCTTCATGGTGCTGAGAGCATTCAGAAGCGCGACTCCGTCATGTCCTCCTATGAAGACGAACCAACCATTGATCCTGGGTTGTTAAAGCTCCAGTCAAGCGCATGTGTCTCTCGACAAGACAACACTCAGCAGCTCGCACTCGCATTTCCTCCACGACAGGATATCACAACTAGCAAGCGCTTCAGTTGTGCCGCCTGTGGACACACAAGCGCGACCGAAAAAGCTCTCGAAGATCACGCAGACTTTCATGACCATCGCGCGTTCAAGTGCACTGAAGAACCCGGGTGCACGCACTCATGCCATCGGCGAGCTCTGCTGGATCGACACATCGCTTATCACAAAGCTCCCAAATCATATGAATGCGAGTTCTGCGACGACCACCGCGACATGGACGCCTTTAAGCGCTTAGACGCGTGGGATCAACACATGAAACGCAAACACTTTGTAGAATGGGAGAAACAGCTGGTAAAGCATTGTCCAAATGCGGACTGCGAATACGCGAAATCGGGTTTCCGATTCGCAAGCAGAGTGTCATATCGCAGTCATATGGCGAACGTGCATGGAGAAGGGAAATCTGATTGTCCTCTGGGCAAAGAAGGGAAATGTAAAAGGGTTGGGAAGAATGGTTTCAAACGAGCCAGAGATCTAGAGGAGCATATCAAGAATGTTCATGGCTCAAGTTCAGCGCAACTAAGCCAGTCGGAGAGACTTGAAGATGAAATACTTCCGCCATGCAACATCTTCTGAGCGGCTGTGTACATATCTATCCAACTTTTGCTCATCGCCACGCAGAATGCCAGTGTGATCACTCTGGTGTCCGCACTTGACTCATCAATTAGGGAATCAGTCTATGTAACAGAACATGGAACAATGAAAAATGGAAAAGAGAAGTTTTGTTTTGAGATTTTGTTGTCAGCTAATCCAGAGGCATAGCCATGGTGGGTTTTTTATTTGATCCTGTCAGCTAATCTCAACGGCATAGCTTTGCTTTTGCTTGTCAATCTTCAGCTAATCATATCGGTATAGCTATCGTATTGTCATATTATCGACTAGTCGCAGCGGCATAGCAGAATCTGACTTGTCAGTTGCTTGGGGGGTGTGGGGATGGGGAGTTCTCGTGTCGTGCGTTTCTCTTCTCTTCACCAGCAATTAGAGCTAGGACTGGAGCCCACTCTACTTGCGTGCGTTGTTCCTCCTCGGCTGCACAGGAGCAGGAGCAGCACCGTCGCCGCCCGCATCCTTCGCGGCCTTGATAGCGGCCGCTGGGTCTCTCTTGTGAAGACCGCGGCATGTCTCCTTCGCTGGGTGGCGGCCGCAGTAGAAGCAGAGCTTCTGGAAACGACGACGGTCGTACTCTGCTTGCGAGGTTTTGCCGTTGTCATTGGCTGGCAACGGCTCTGTTGACTTGTTATTGGCCATCTTCTGTGCCCACTTTGTGGTCTTAGAGACTGCCGGGGCGATGAATTCCTCTGCCTCCTGGGCAGAGATCTCGGTGGTTGGCCCCTTGGCGTTGGGGTTGAATCTCGGCGGCATGTTGTCCGAGAGTTGTTTGTGGTTTTGGTTTTGAGTGTTGGGTTTGCAGAAACTGTGGTTTGATGTTGAGGGCTGCTGTGCGTTGCTGTGGGCTGCCTTCGTGTTTGCTTCTGTCTTGAGAATCGAAAGTTGAGAGCTGAGAGCGGCCCTTAAGAATGGCAATCGACGGTGCTGCAAGCACAAGACGATTGTGAATGATGTTCACTTCTGGCAGTACAAAGGCTTTGTACGTATTGGATAATGCGTATATGTTTCGCTAAAGCTGAGTATAGTGAATGATCGAAAGTCACCCGTGTTCAAAGAGCGCTGAGAACAAAGCGTCTGTAGTGACTTGCACCTTCAATGCGGCTTCACCAGCCCACAGCGCCAGCAATTTTGAGAGGCCGACATAGCGAAAGATCGAACGGTATGCAGGTTGCGACAATGCTATTCTGGACCACTTCGATTCGACTCGTATCCTGAGTGATATCTTCTTTCAATGATTGTGTACGGAAGAGAAAAGCATTGTTCAGCGTTCGGGATCGCATCCCTTCAGTCCTGTCCAATGGGAATGCATCATGTTGAG
The DNA here is from genome assembly GCA_013365235.1 of Cercospora sesami. NCBI lineage: Eukaryota > Fungi > Ascomycota > Dothideomycetes > Mycosphaerellales > Mycosphaerellaceae > Cercospora > Cercospora sesami. The sequence goes on from JAASLG010001810.1 coordinate 11,951, forward strand.
TGGGGACTGACTGGTGGGTGCAAACATCCGACGAAGCTGGTCTTTGAACTGTATTTGAGGGGCAGATGGCGTGAGCGATGAGACTGCCCAGTGTTTGCGCGCCTCTTTGGAGCCTGAGACTGTCTTCGACTGCTCGCGCAGCTGATCTGTGATTCTGTCCTGACCAGGACCTCGAGACAATGGAGTGACAAGAGAAAGCCTGATGTCGGAGACCGTTGTCGCCTAAGGCTTTGTCTCACGCCACCACGACCCCGGTCGCGTCTTGGCAGAACAGTGGCGGAGGGAAACTGCAATCGCTGTTCGGAGCCGACATTCTGAGCTCGTCAACGACATCGAGCAGAGACAACCGGCAAAGACATGGCGCGCCAACAGTCTGGGCCAGCGCATGTGTTCCAGCCCGACGCCACCGAGTGATCGAACTTCCAGCAGAGCTTGGCCGCAGCAAGCACCCAAAGCTGTCGGCGACCGGGCGAGCGAGGCCTTCAGCAAGAACTGCGACAGCTCACGAAGCAGGCACCGTGGCTCCCTGGCAGGTCACTTTGGCGTAGTTGCTGGGATCTGACTCCAGGATATAATAGCAATCGTTTGCGGTTCCAGAGCACTGGCAAGATGATCAGCGAACCATACATTTCCGCTTCACAAGATCAAAGACGTACAAACTTGTCGCAATTGCAGTTCCAGCCTTGGAAGCTCCCAGATTTGCTGTAGCAGAAGCCACAGTTCGTCCTCACATTGCCGGTCGATTTACAGGACCTCCATTGTGTGTCTGGTCGATACTGCTGGGTCAAGCCAAATGCCGTGGGTGGGCTCTGATCCGCCGCCAAAGCACATGCGATGAGAGACACAAAGAGCAGGCGTAGAGACGACATGTTTGATTCTGATGATGCGACAGCGAGTGTGAAGAAGCGACAGCTGACGTGTATGCAGAAGGCGATGTCTTCACGAAGAAGTGCTGGACGGTTCTTGGAACAGTACCTGTGCCGTTTGTCAATCGTATTATGCAGTCACCTCGCCGCACTAGGCGTTTAGTCGAACCATAAACCCAGCTGTAACGGCATGCTCCTGTAGGATCGATACCTCGGGTGGCATGAGCTATCCAAATTTGGAATGCAACTTCGTATACCACAGTCGGTGAAACCGGAAACGATCTGAAGATCTCACTTCTACAACTCATCATCGGATGCGACAGGGCGCCTCAATTTTCAACCCACAAGCATTGCATCAAGAAAAGTCGACGCGAAGCTTCCACGACCATAGCCAGAGCATTTCTCCGCAATCAGATCGACCGCGTGGCTGGCAAGAAGCTTGACAAAGAAAGAGCTGCGCGCTCCAGAGTTAGCCGACTGGGCGCCAAGAAACGTCCAGCCGCTCTGCCTCGAGCGTTCGCTGCGCCCCGCGTGGTGGAGGGGAACACGAGAGCGTGCCGACAGGCTCTGCAGCCCGGCGATGACCATCATGGCGCCTGGAGTTTAATGTGGTAGGTTGAGGATGTCTCTTGTCATCCCAGTTCACATTCTTTTGACATCCTCAAGTCCATCAACGACACGTGGACAGGCAAGGCGAGCTGAGGATGAAGCTGCCTACTCTGCTGGCCGCACCGCTGGTGGCGCAACTATGTCATGCGATTGACCTGAACCTGGACGACCCGAATTCCATCAAAGATGCTGCCAAAACAGCGGCGCAAGGGATGATGAAGTGGTATACTGGAAACAGTGCGCCCGGAGGTATTCCAGGTCTACTACCAGGACCGTATTACTGGTGGGAGGCAGGCGCAATGTTCGGTGCCATGATTGACTACTGGTATTACACTGGCGACGACACGTGGAACGATATCACTAAAGAAGCGCTGCTTTTCCAAGTTGGTCCCGGTGACAGTTACATGCCTCCAAATCAGAGCAAATCTTTGGGCAATGATGATCAAGTGAGTCCTGCCTTTTTTAGACATGTTGAAATGTACAAGTGCTCTGTGGTGCACAGATTTGCGCCGTCATCATGTGCGACAAGCTTGGTGCGACATTACACAAGCACATGCTGAACTCTTGATTACAGGCGTTCTGGGGCATTGCAGCGATGACGGCGGCAGAGGTAAATTTCCCAAACCCGGATCCTGATGAGCCTCAATGGCTCGCGCTGGCGCAAGCTGTGTACAACACTCAATTGGAGCGTTGGGATACCGCCACCTGCGACGGAGGCCTGCGGTGGCAGATCTTCCCGCTGAATACAGGGTACGACTACAAGAACGCCATCTCAAACGGCTGTTATTTCAATCTCGCCGCACGCCTGGCTCTGTACACGGGAAACGCTAGTTATCTGGCTGAAGCAGAGAAGACTTGGGACTGGATGGTCGGGCCTGTTGGCATGATCAGTCAGGAGTATTACGTCTACGATGGTTCCGATGCAGACCTTGGTTGTACTGAGCTCAGCCACTTGCAATGGTCTTACAACGCTGGTGTCTTTTTATACGGCGCCGCTGTCATGTGGAATGTGGTAAGTAGAGCTTCGTCATGTCGTTTTGACTGTACAGTATTGATTTTTCACTCTAGACCGAAGGAGACACGCAGGCCAAATGGAGAACACGGACAGAGGGTCTTCTGGATGGAGCCATTGCAATATTTTTCAAGAACCAGATTATGATCGAAGTCGCTTGCGAACAGGGGGCCAATTGCAACATTGATCAACAGACCTTTAAGGCATACCTCTCTAGATGGATGGCAGCCTCAGTCAAGGTAGCACCATGGACGCATGACAAAATCATGCCCCTAATCAGGCAATCAGCGTTAGCCGCTGCCAAGTCGGTATGTTATTGCCCCCACAACCTACCCAAAAGACAATACTTCGACATGAAGCTGATAGTATTTTCCTTAGTGTACTGGAGGTGACGACGGAACCACTTGCGGAACTGACTGGCTCAATGGCGAATGGGACGGGGCCTTTGGCGTCGGACAGCAAATGAATGCTCTCGAGGTGATTCAGTCGAACATGATCGATGCAGTCAGCGGTCCTCTCGGTAATGGAACTGGCGCGACGTCTGTAGGAGATGTCAATGCCGGGACAGGCGGCGACGAGCCGTACACAGTGCCTGGCATTATCACTACTGCAGATCGAGCCGGCGCCTGGATCTTGACTGTCTTAGTCGTTGGCGGTCTGAGCGGTACCTTTTTCTGGATGGTAGTGTGAGCGACCCCTGCCAGTTGGCTGCAGAAGCAACCTATGAGGGCGGCGCTGGATACATCAGCTGTACTGTCTTTGATGCAAGGTTCTTGCAGGAGACGTAACACCATGTTGTGGCCTCTTCACTTCCGGAGAATGGACAAGACGCTGGCACAGCTCTGGACCTCCAGGCTACGTGCGATCCATCGCGCATTGGCTACTCTGACGACAGTAATGACAAAGCTCTGTCATGAGCATTATCTGCATTTTCGAAAAGCACGAAATACAACGAAGATCATTGCGAGTTTGAAAGGTGATCCGCATCGACGGCACAGCTTGTGCTTTGCATCCTATGCCCCACAGTCCGGCTCTCAGTCGATCTACATGTGGACTACAAGGCCGGAATTCTGCACTTGTAGCAGACGACCGGTGATATTATTAGATCGGGTCGACATTGGCACTGAAATTGTGCATTGTGGATGCAACACGACAGGGTTCTGTCGCTAATGCATCTCTGGACTCTCACGACTGAAAGTAATTTGACCTCGATGTAAGAGTAGTTGCAAACATCCAGTCAGAAGATATCAAGGAGAGAAATTTGGGACTCGAATCCAGAACATTCAAAGAATAGAAAGAGAAACCGCTGCACGTGTTACTTCTCAGAGACATGCCTTGTGTCGCAACCCTCGTGATGCAAAACAGAATAGTTTTTGATCTGGCACTGTCTCGAACCACGACTGACAATACACAGACAGCACATCACGATGCGATCAACAATGCAATAACAAAACTAGGCTTCCACACTCCTCGATCGAACAAACCACATTGTTTGCTTCCACAGACTGCACCTTTTAGCGGGCTAGTGAAAAGTCATGTTTGCCAGCATACTCATCTCGGGCTGTGTGCTCCAGCATCGAGACAGAAGCAAAAGAAAGCACAGGTGCGCGTCTTATCTGCTTCCTAGACGCTTCCGTCCTCGCAGTGCGTATTACACAAGAGCGAACAGACATCAGATCAAGCGAGAGTGGAACAGGATCCCTCAGATCATTCAGCGGTGGAGAAGCCGGTATTCTCATCGCCAACAGCATCCTCAGAATTCCAACAGAAGAATGGCGGATCAGAGAATATCTCTACGCCGCCTTGCCCGAGCTATCAGAAGACGACTGCCTTTCCACCGTGCTCGAGTCTCACCACTCCGTCCTGAACAGGCAGCACCACCTCAGCAGTCACTCACACCCAGCAACGACGGAGAGAGGGCGGAAGACACAACTCAACATCGCAACGCAATCGCACCATCAGGACAAGACCATCGCCCCATACCCTCTCCCTCTTCCTCATGTTCCGTCACGAGCTCATCACTTTCCCTCTCATCTTCTCCTTCGGCAACAAGAGCAGCAACTCTATCCACTCCGTCACTCGCATCAACCCCATCGACACCGCGAACTGCATCAGCCCAAATGACATCTTCCTCTACAAACACTTCTCCTCCCAACTCACCCAACCTCGAAGACGACATTCCTTCGACTCTTGGCTTGTTACACCTCCTCAACCCGTACATCGACGATCCATTTTTCAGGAATGATAGCCAATCGCGCGGTCCTTCACTTCATGATGTGATTTTGATGTGCAGAGCTGGTCATGCAGCGCAGGAGAGGAGAAGACGAGATTGAGAGAGAATGTCTGATGGAGGAAAGGAAGGGTGCTCAGAAAGATGGAGGGCGTGTACTCGAAAAGAGAATGCTGGACGAAGAAACGAGGTCATGACGAAAAAGGTGAAGAATTGCTTAGGCTTGGGCATTGAGAGCTTGTCCATGTGCTCGATGCCTTTTGCAAAGTTACCGACAGTTTTGCATAGCCATGCCGTGACCTTCGATCCGTCTCGGGTTACTCAATGAAAGCGCTAAATGGGTATCTCTTTTCTCTTACACTGCTTGATCTTCATACATGCTCACCACCAGGCAGTTCATTCTCCAGCTTTCTTTGATGGCGTCGAGCCCTTACTTCCACTCCCACCACTCTTGTTCAGTAGACTTTGGAAGTACTCTTCCAACTTATCCACATCGAGCGGAGCTTTACTCTCCGGGCTCTTCATGCCACTCCCAGGTGTCTCCTTACTACCGCTGGCATCAACTCTATTCCCGCCAGGACCTCTTGGCTTGGGAGTATGGGTTCTCGTGCCGGAAGGAGGGCTCATCGGGCCATCACCATTATCTCTCGTCTGGGGCCGCTTGAGGGCGTTGATAGCTGCTTCAGCCGTAATGGTATCGTAGCTCACACCGCCTACGTTGAACGACACTTCGCCGAGTTCGCTCAAAGCACCCGTGGACTCGCCTGCTGGAAGGCCTCCAACGCGGGATGAGCTGCCTGATAGTCCTGTGTGAGAAACACCGGAATTGTGTCCTTTCGATTCGCGTTCCCGGTCTTGAGCTTCGAGTTGTTGTAGATGTTCTCGCATCTCAGCCAAAAACCTCTGATCAGGTTTTGTGACTACTTCGATTTGGGGCGGCTTGGGTGCTTTGTGTGCTTGAGGATCGAGAACTCTTCTCTCATAGGATTGCACAGCGGATGGCAGCATCTTTGAAGGTGACATCGGTTCTGCCATGTCGTCGGCATCTTCGAGGACCGGAGAGCTTTCGTAGACTTCTGCGCCGCCGTTGGCTGCTTTCTCTACTGATTTCGAATCCTCCGTTGGCGGTGAAGCCTGTGGTTTTGGAGGAGGTGGAGGCTGTAGATCGGCCAGCCACCCATTGACAATATCCTCAGGAGAGAAAGTCTCACTCAGGGTCCGAATAAAGGCAGGACTATCCCATCCAGCAGGAATCACAATGGCCATGCGATCCATAAATTCATGCTTGACAGCAAGCTCCTCTTTCTTCTCAGCAGCGGATCCGGAGCGAGTTCTCTTCGGGCTCAGTGTGGCGAGATCTAGTCCGATCGAATTGAAAACGACCTTTTGAGGTTCACTCAATGAACTCCCCGGTGGCTGTGGCGGTGCAGCAGAAGTGGTATATATCAGTGCACTTAGGGGGTGTAAAGGCAGTATCACGGTCCGTAAGCACTGGGAAATGTAGTCAAAGTCCTCCTCTTTGTAGCCCTCTTTGAACAGCTCTTCTTGTGCCTCGGTATGCTGTGCTACCACCGTGATAGACAATTGAGCCTCTTTCAATATGTCCAGCGGGTCCGTTGCATGTATGCCCGGTTGTAATAGTGCCTGGGCGAGTAATTGTAGCCAGCGTTTCAATTGCACTAGGAACTTCCAAGGTTCCTTCCAACTCAACAGTATGCACACACCCGGAAGTCGAGGTTCCTCTGTGATGGTCTCTTCACTCTCGTTCTGCTCAGCGTCTAGTAGCTCTCCTTCTGAATGCTTCTTGCCCTGCAACAGCCCTCTCAGTGTCCCGGCATATTCCTCCGTCGGCTCTGGCAATGTATGCACTTCCAGACGAGCGACTTCCTCCGACTCTGCCCCAAGGACCTGTACCCCAGTTCCACTTTGCTGTGGTGGAGAATACAGCGTCACATGCCCATAGCCATACGCGTACTTGTTGCTCAATCGCAGTTCTCCTTTCGGCTTCTGTTGCCGTTTATCCTGATTTCTCGTTGGAGGTTGAGCAGGAGGCGGTCGAGCAAGACTTTGAATGAAGGAGCGTTGGTCGTCAGGCGATCCTCCACACACAACTAGTTCCCGATGCTGCACGGCTTGCGTTCGATTCCTGGCTTGGGCGTCTCGGGTTTGGCGGAGGAGATTCGACCAGATGTCGGTACGCTGCTCTTTCTTGCGTTTCGGTTGTCGTTCGACTATCGACGTGGGACGAGACATTGTTGTGGTAGCCATGGTGTGAGTTGGTAGTCCGTCTCGCCAACTTTCACGGGGGACGCGTGAGCTTGCCTGCCACTTGCACATGTAAACGCGCCAGTCACGTGCAGCAACCGGCGAACTCGTTCACCTCCGTCCGACATCTCGAGAGACAGAGTACCGCGTATCACATTGCTGCCACCACACCAGACAATTGCACATCCACCATGGTTCTCCGACTCCGTCTTGCGCGCGTCTCCACGCCGACAGGCGCAAAGCGCCATGCTCCCTTCTACAACATCGTCCTCGCCCAAGACAAAACCGCCCGCGACTCCAAACCCATGGAAGTCCTAGGCACATACGACCCTATACCCAAACTCCCGGTCGGTGCCGAACCAGGCCAAAAGAAACAGAAAGACATCAAAATCGACGTCAGCAGAGCAAAATACTGGTTGGGAGTGGGAGCTCAGCCCAGCGATACAGTCTGGAGGTTATTGAGCATGGTAAGTCATGATCACAGATAACTTTCTTCGTGGATTGCACATGGAATCTGACTGTAGTAAACTATACAGATCGGCCTCCTTGAGCCACGATATCTCCCGTCAGGCCCTCAGACCCTCAAAGCCGCACGATTTCCCACACATTTACCGAGAGAAGATAGACAACAGCAACAACAAGATAATCTGGAACGTATTAGGAAACGCATCGCGCCGTTCAGGTCAGGCAACGGGCCAGTATCACAGGCAGTCGAGGATCTGAAATCTTCGAGAATAATAGTGGAAGAAGCTGCGCCAGCAAGCAACACCAGTCCCATGAATCCGAATGCGGTGTGAAGGGATAGGACGGGCCAATCTGAGGAGGGAATTTCCGTGAGAACTGGGCCAAACTTCGGCTTCTCCACGACATAACAGCGCTCTTCTTGTCGAAGAGTTGAAGGCAAGCCGAGAGCCGCAATGTATGATCATGCTCCGATCGAGTGTCTGCCAGCATATCTCTGGTTTTGGAGCACAAGGAGGTCACAGCGAGCCAAGAACTGAAAGGCAGAATATGCCGCCGCAGGCTGCCAACTGCACAGAGAATTGTACATATCCGCATGAGCGACGTATAACGAGAGTGGAAAGCTGCAATGTACAATCGCAGAAAGACCAACAAAGCGCGAGCAAAATTGCTCTCGATCTGGAGCGGATAAGTGACCAATATGTAAAATATATTACTTTCTGCAGTACGGCAAACTAGCTAAGTGGGTACTCGTCTGGGTATTGCTGTCTTTTACATCCGCTATTCGCACTTGCTCGCCTCCAAACAACGCTCTCGAAAAACCAAGATACATATGAAACAGGATCTGAAGTGGTATCTGTCTGCTGCATTGCGTACGAGCCAGATGCTATCGCTGCAGCAGAATTGTCTGTACCGTCCGATGTCGTGATAGAAGGGATGCCTACACCAGACGCTGGCAGACGACGGTAATAGCGCAGTTATGCAGCGGCATCCGCCACCTGTCCAGGCTTCTAGTGCTGTGCGCCGGCGTCTGTCTCATCGTCCTCGTGGACGCTTGGCTGGATCGGAGTGTGTTCGCGTCCCATTCGGCTTTCGAGTTCCTTCAATTGCGATTCGCGTGCAAGCAACTCTTGCCTCTTCTCGTTGATCTCACGCTGCACCTTGATCTCGATCTCACGCAGCTTCTCCTCTTCACGGCGCAGTTGCTCCTCCTTGAGACGGACAGATTGTGAGGCGAGCGACTGTGGGTCAAGGCTGTCGCTCTCCGTGGTGATTCCGGATGCCTCGTTAGCGCTCGCAACGCTCTTGGAGAGCTTCTCGGTACGGTAGTTCTCGTAGAGAAAGTCATGTGTGATCTCCTTCAAGTCCGCCAAGTGAGAGTGCAAAAGAGCAGAACGAATCGCCAAAAAGTCGCTATGCTTGGGATTCTCAACCTCGACCACACCCCATGGGTACTGACGAGCGCGAACACGACGTCCATCAATCTCAATCACATCCTCGGATCCAACAATGGCAAACGGCATCAGACCCCGGAGCTCCGCGTTCTCCTCGACTGTGTCCTCGTCGTCCTCTTCGATATCGTATGGAAAGTTGTACACTGGAATGCGGTAGTGCTCGATGTCCTCCATGATCAGCTTCTTGCTCTCGGCGACCTCGTACTGTGTCAGCGAATCGGCCTTGCCGATCACGGGAATAACGTTGACGCGGGGACTGAGACGGCGCATGAGTTCGATGTCGAGCTCGCGGAGACCGTGACCTGAATCATTGTTAGCTTGCGCTACTGCATAGCATGCTGGTTTGACGCACCTGTGGGCTGAATGAAGTAGAGGAGCACGTGGACTCTGTTGTCGCGGAATCGAGGATTACGCTTGATTCTGCTCTCCTCAGCCAGAATGTCATCGTACTGCCTCTCCAAGAAGGACACTATCTCGTGGAAAGAAGCCTCGTTGTCGATGCTATCGCCAAAGCCGGGTGTATCAACGATGGTCAACGACACTCGGGTGCCTTCCTCGTCCAGCTCCAATTCCACCGTCACAGGCTTGATTTTGACACCCTCCTCGATGTGCGCAGTAGTCGGGTCATCAGCGTCCATCGGTTGCAGGACTTGCTTCCCGCACAGAGTGTTGACGAAGGTTGTTCGGCCTGTGCCGGAGGCACCACAGACCATCAGGCAGAACTGAATACCTTTCTTGACATTCTTCTTGCGGCGCAGCTTGATGTGGGAGGTGGAGGTAGACATGTTGGTGCTAGCGGGCGAGTTCGAGCGCCAGGAGGCTATCCTGAGCGGTTGTTCTCGGGGGAGCGAGACAGATGTTCAGGGTGATGGAGCTGGTGATGCCACTGTCAGCTACTGCATGGGATATGCAATGATGCAGAGCGCGGAGTTGCTCATGTGTTGGAATTGCGGTCGACGTGGCTCCACCGCCGTCCACCGAATTGCGCGGCCATTGGATTTAGGAAACAACTCACATTTGCTCTCGCGACTGATGCGCAACGGCAAAACAGACGAATCCGAGTCAGACCGGTGGACAGTGGTATGAGACAACAGGAGACGGTGTATGAAAGCAGACGAGCAAGCGAACGGGCAGCTGCTGTGGACCGCGCGAATGCTGGGGGGAGCAGGCAAAGGAAGTCGCGCAAAGGGGGCTCGCACAGGGATCGCGCTTGGCAGCGGCGGGTGCTGCCGCCGCCGCCATCCATTTTCGCGGTCTGGGGCAAGCACTAACGACTTCGTTTGTCCGTGCGTCCTTCACGCGTGCATGTGATGTCTTCTTGTCCATCACCTGCAACTTCGTCTTTCAACTTCACACTCCTTCACCGCCATCCCAGACAAACGCCCGAGCGCGTCGACAACTACCTTGCCGTTGCCTGTCAAGATTGCCATTCCGCGCCCGATCTGCCAACGAACCTGCCAAGATCCGCCGGACCTTGTCGATATGGCAAATAGTCTAACAGTTTGATTCGTAGGCCGCAAGCAAGCATCGCTGAGATCGAAGCTTCCCAAAAAGTCAGAAGCCCAGAGCACGTCGACGAGCCCGCGATGAATACGCGCGAAGCTATACAGCCATCGAACACTCCAAATGTACTCTCCATCTCATACTCGATATTACGCAAGCGGTTCGTGGCTGGCCTAAGCGATGGCTTTCGCGCGTTCCGTACAGACAATTGCTTCTTCACACGCCGGATGGACTCTCCGCCTCACGGCGCCACAGCGATAGTAGAAGCTGCGGACGACAGATGGTTCGCTTTCGTAGCCAAGAACAAGTCCAAGGATGCAAGCCCTAACATTTTTGTGTGGTATGATGCCGTGCTGGGCCAAGAGACGAAGAGATACGATCTTCACGAGCCAATTAAAGGCTTGCGAATGACTCACACATGGCTGGCCGTCATACTCAAAGAGAGAACAGTAATGTTTCTGTACCAGGAGCTGCAACGCAAGGCACCGACATCAGCACAAGGCGATGGCAGTGGCTCTGATCAGACTGAGGTGGTGCACGACGCCAAATTCATAGCGCCGAACATAGCGCACTCGCTCTACCGAACTTCAGCGAACCCGTACGGACTTGCAGCACTCTGCAACGACCTGCTAGTGCTACCTGCAGAGAGCACAGGGCAAGTACAACTAATCACGCTGGCTGTGAGGGGTGCATGCCCGAAGCGAGTGCTTAAAGCACATAACTCCGCCCTCCGGTGCATCGCGCTCTCGTCCGATGCTTCACTTCTGGCTACCACAAGCGAGCAAGGGACACTGATACGTGTCTGGAGCACGAAAACGACAGATCAACTGGCTGAGTTTCGCCGTGGTATGGACCACTCAGTCATCTATAGCTTGGCTTTCAGTCCGGGCAACAGGTTCGTAGCATCGACGAGTGACAAAGGCACGCTTCACGTCTTCGACCTGCACCCAAAGGATCCGGCAGAAGCTGCGAACATGGTACAAGAACGTGAAGCTGAGCAGAAAAAGCACCGCAAAGCTCCATCTTATGCTCACCATCGCCTGTCTGGAGGCACCGGCTTTGACCATGACTCACTCTCGGGCATGTCTGGAGGTCTAGTATCTCCGGCGCCATCCACCGCCATTGGTGGAGGACCCGGAACTGGATACCATGGCAGTGTTCAGGAATATTATGGCCTTCGAGCTCCACCAACATCGGCTTCGCCTCCTGCACGAGATGCCGCCGTCTCGGCAATGGCAGCTCTCAAGCTCAGCCCATTTATGCCGAGAGCAGTCCGCGATGTACGCAGTGTTGCTTCCGCACCATTCTACACTGGCACAGATCCGCCGCACTGGCAAGGAGGCCCAGAGCATATCTGGACTGTCACGCCAAACGGCACGAAAAAGCGCGTCACGAATCCGGTGTTACCTCTTCCAAATGACCCGAGTGGGCGACCACCAAAGGGAGTGTTGGCTTTCCAGCCTGCCGCTGAAGGTCACAACGACGATAATGGTGTTTCCTTGTACGTGATCGG
>JAASLG010001812.1:0-10610 GCA_013365235.1 Cercospora sesami
CATACGTCGGTGCTCGCTAGCTGCCAAAGCCAAGCTGTTAAGCCCGTTGCTGAGACCCGGACTCGGGTAACTGTAATGCAGTGTCTCGGGGTCGATCATGGGTGCGACTGGTGGTACGTAATCGAGAGAAGAGGCGAGGCTGGCGCGATGGAGTGGGGGCCGAGCAGACAAGTCCGGCATGGCCATGGGCAGACTAGGGACTGGCCCGCTGTCCATGGTGTTGAGGAAGTACGGCCCTGAGCCTGGAAGCATCATCTGATCGATGGGCATTGGTGGCGGGATCTGCTGGGCTTGCTCGATTGCTTGCACGGCTTGTGCCTGCGCAGCTTGGGCTTGGGCCTGGGCTTGCTGCTCGGCGAGTTGCTGCTCTACGGCAGCCTCGAGTGCAGGCTCAGACTTCACAGCAGTCTTCTTTGCAGGCGCCTTGCTGGGCTTCTTGACTTTCGAGTCGTCAGTGCTCGTGCGAGAGGCACCTCGGCCGTTCTGGTGCGTTCTTCGATGCTGCTCCATGTTGTCTTTGCGCGTGAACGCCTTGTTGCATTCTGGGCAGAACGCGTCCTTCTTGCCCGTGTGCTTCTTCGCGTGTCGCGCGGCGTGACCAGAAGTGGTGAAGAAGTCGTTGCAGCCTACCTGCTTCGCCATCGGGCAGGGATACTGGTTTTTCTTCGGCGGCTTCTGATTCGACTGCGCAGACACGGTCGAGACGCGTGACGGCTCCGAGGCAGGCGAGTTGGATGCGCGGAAGGCCTGGGCGTTCTGCTGCTGCGGCTGAGGAGGCAGGGCTTGTAGCGGCGGTTGCTGCTGCTGTGGAGCCATTTGGGGTGGCATTGGGTAGGCCTGCGGCATGGACCCGGTCGCGTCGGGAATTGGCGGATACATGGAGGCATTCTGGTGATCGTCCATCTTGGCGTGTGAGTGGTTGTGCAGGTAGTAGCGTTGGTGGTGCTGGGATTGATGGCTCGCGTGCGGGTGGTGCTTCGCCAGGTGCTGGGCCTGGTCAAAGCTATTGTAAGCCGGGGTGAGCGGTGACGGAGTTGAGAAGGCGCGGGAGTCGCTTGACGAGCTGCGCGACAACTGTGGGGTTTGCGGCGAGAGACTCGGTGTTGAGTCGCAACTCGACGAAGCCCGCGAGTGGAGGCTGAGCGGCGGCAGCTGGATCTTGGCGTTGGCGTGTGGATGATGGTTCGACGAATTGTCGTCACTACTGTCGTTGAGTAGTGATGTGATAGACATGCAATTTCTACCGTCCATCATGTGTGAGCCAGCGTCCAGAGTGGGTTTGGTTGAATGAGCAGGAGGGTTTAGAGTGCCGCGGACAGCACTGTTTCGTGGGCAGCTACGAGTGAGCACGCGTGTTGTAGATGAGGCCTTGGCGGAGCGCTCCAGGTGGTTGCTGGGACTGTTGTCGTGGTAGTATTGGTGACTGGCAGTGAGGTGGAGCAGACACGGTAGAGTGTTGGTGTGGTGGTGGTGGTGGACTGGACGGGCAGCAGCAAGGTCGGTCTCTGGATGTCTGGATGGGATGCGAGAGCAGGATGGAGGACCCTCGAGGGCAGGCAGACTATTTGGAGTACAACAGTACAGTAATGCAGGCAGTGGGAGCGGGACCAAGGTTAGAGACCGGCAGCAGACGAGAGAGTGTAATTGTTCATCATCCCAGACTGCGCCGAGGGAGCATGGGAGATGTTTGGAGAGAGGGTCAACGCAACAGCAGGACCCTGGATGGGAGGGTGCCTTTTAGCAGCGCAGAAGTTATGCGCGTTGCTGGTGGTGAGCTGCGCGAGCGAGACGAAAAGAGTGGGTAACGGGCATAGTTCCATGTTCACACATCCTGCATCCTGCACGTCTAACCTTAACTACCTAGCTTGAGCCTTGCCGACCCTGCCAGAGCTACGCGATCGCCGATTGCACCTGTGGCTCGTGAACTCTACTGCCACTGCGAGGCTGTTCCGACCTCACGCTGCGTTGTACTACTCGAAGAGCACACTTTCAGCAATGCCCTCGCTCCAGCAATTCACATACCCCGTCCGGCGCCGTGAAGACATGACGTCTCACGCAATGCTCCGGCGTCGAAAAATCAGAGACACCGCCCCAGTTGGCACCCACCCGGGCGTCTAGTGTGCTCCCATGCTCACGATCGAGATCGGGCGCGACGTGCAAAGTGTCGATGTCACTGCCAGCACGGCGCGCCAAGGCACTGACTTGTGGCTTGCGACGATCCTGTGACCGCCGTTCGTATACTGTCGCTATTGAAACGGCTTGCCCGAGAATAATAGGCGCTCTCGCTCGATACCGACCTGGCCGCCGCTAGGAAGGCTTGGGCATTGCGATTGGCAACTACCGCAAGTCATGATGCAGGTGGCCGCGCAAGGAGGAGAACAGCCGCCGTGCTGCCACTCGCACGCAACGGTATGGTTGTGGTGGGCGCGTCGCGTGGCTAGTGAGCAGTGCGGCTTGCGAAGGATAGACATCATCAATATAGCTGTCGAGGATGGCAGCGTGCGGACTGCGACGCTTGCGACACGTCTGCTGTCGCCGACCGACACGACACGCCTGTCGCAGCGGGCACATCCTGTCGACAGCGTGTCGGTGGCTTGGCCGCAAGCAAGGCGGACGACTCGCTGCCCACGTCGGCATTGCTCGCGCGCGTCGCCTGCGCTGCACCCGGCACGGCCGTCCGCCAGCAGCTCGCACTCGAAACGCTGCCGCTGCCGTTGTCGCGATGCCAGAGTTGAGCCACCGATGGCCCTGGTCAGGCACACACGCCTCGTCTGCACTGTGGCAGCCGACCCGCCGGGTTGGCCATGTCCCCGATCGAGCCAAGCGCGGGCCTCTGCAGGTCGCTTGCAGGCGGGCCGCTCGCACAACGTGCTTCTGCCTTCGATCAGTCCCTTCATCTTCGATCACTGCGCCGCCTCTGACCTGCGCCGTGGTCCGCGGTGCCTGCTCCGCCTATCCCGACTTTGTGCGTCCATCTACGATCTGCTCGCCCTCCCGCGGCCTCCCAATTTCAGCCTGCCTGCTCGCTCTGTACGGAACGGAGGTCCGCTCGACAGCCTCTGCCAGGCGCGTGGAAGCCCCTGCCTGATCAGGAACGCATCCAACAGGGGGCCGCAGACGCGTCTCCACAGCCCACCGCCCGGCCAACTTCTGGCGCGTTCGACCCGACGTCATCGCACGAGAGCCTCAGATCAGCATGACGAACGCTCGAACGCCCCGGAACCGAAATCGTGCAGCTGCAATCATCACGCACTGCAGAAATTTTCGCCGGCCGAAACGGACAGATTGGACGTCGGCCGCTGCCATCGTGATACCTTTGAGCTCCCTCATGCGAGTCACCAGAGGAGCGCGGCACGGCTTCGACCCCGCCATTCTCAATTGACCTGCAACATGCCGGACACCACGTTCGTTGGCAGCGTGGCGGCAGCAAGCAACTTCCTCTCGCGCCGCCCTCCATCTGAAACGCATGCCATCTCGTCCGCAACGACCATCTGCGATGCCACGTCTGCCAACGACATCCCGGACCAGCGCAACTGCATAGCAGCGGTATGTGCGCTGGTCTGATCAGACTCCTCGTTCCGACCGAATAGAGTTGTAGCTATCGGTTCTGCACCTTGGCGACGGGAACCCCTCCGTGTGAATCTTCGATCGCGTAGCATGGTGAGATGCGCTGGGCAAATCACACGTCCGGGAGCTGACAATTGCGACCCGCGACTGTTGGGCCCGCCATACAAAGTACAGTAAATTCGATATCTCGATGGCGCCAGTATGCAATGACTCTGGTACTCACTAGTCTTCACAGATGCGATCTCCAGTCTAAATCCAGGCAATACATCTCAAATGCAGCCGCGCTAAGACATGTGGATGTGTTGTTTTGACCTTTCCCCGTCGCAGCAGCGTCGGCAAATGTTCACGGACTGGTCGAACGGTCAGACCACCTGGGTAACTACACCGAAAGTTCATACCACTTTCTAGTCATGTGCTGGATGCCGCTCGCCAACTTCATGTGTTCGAGAGAAACGTGCTTACGGACAAGCCGCCTGAGATACTTAACGACAATACCCAATGCTTGAGAACACTCGAAAGCATAGCCGGTCCGCCTGCAGATTTGAGGGACTCTACAGCCGGACACAGGCCCGTGTACCGACGCAGAGGCTCATCAGGGTCGATACATCTAAGGCAGGGACTCTCTTGTTGACGGTCTCCTTTGCGTAACGAGTACTTAGCGGTGGCTGAAGCCCACGCTGGCCCGTCATCGGAGCTGCCTCCATTGTGTTCTACACATGGTCGACTGTTCCACAGCGTCGACCTGCGCTGCTATTCAGGTCACTGGCATAGGCATGGGTGGCGTCCTGAAGCCTCATGGAACCTGACCATCTGCTCGAGCAAGATCCTTCGTAAAGCACTGCTTCTTGCTTGTGGCATTGATCCTCGATAGATGTCACAGCGGCAGGTCTTCATGCCGTACTGGAGGCCATGCTAGGGGCATCTTTGGCATCGATGCTCCGCACACATAATGCCGCTTCATCCGGCATGGTGGGCATCTTCAATCACAGAACCACCGAGGAAATGCTCGAAACGACAGCTCAATTCCTCAGCCGTGCGAGCGCGCGCTTTTCTTATCGCCTATTTGCGTCCGCAGGAACTAGCTCCCCCTCGAGCTCATGTCTGACGGGTCATCGTCAGTTCTCCACATTGTGCGCTGCCGCGCCCTTGCCTCCACAAGATCAGCCGAGAGAGCGATAAATGGATACCCTCAAGTACCGTGTAACCAGTGCGTGCGGGTCCTAAAATTGCCCTTCAATTTGGTCTTGCGTAAGGCCACAAATTGGACGCGTCTTTCCGCGTGTGCCCTATGATCGATGAAAACCCTACTGTTAACCTGACGCGCGTGGGAGAAGTTCGCCTATGCGTCGAGATCTCATATAGGCCTCAGAGCATGTGCCTGGCAGCTCTTCCCCTAGAGGTCGTCACCTTGTCTTGTCTATCGCACAAGCACGAAGAGTGCTCTGCGCATGCCCTAGCAGCTGCACCAAGAACCTGAGTCGCCGGAGCAGGCGAGACGAGTGACCTGTTTTACAACAATCCTAGACCTCGCTCAGCCTCCGGCCTTCGGCCCAAACTATAAGGCGTTCACGGATGACAGTCTACACGTATCACATAGCCAGAATGGGATCAACCGCCCCGATCATGGTTTATGAACTTTGCCTGATTATGCACGAAGAACACATTCACAAAATACGGAGGTACACGACCCTTCGCTCGTAGACTCTTGCTGGGAGGCACAAGCCATGTCCAGCACCTACGCCACGGAGATCAAGTGGCTACCTCCGCGAACAGCTGGGAAGGAACAAACGAGACCTACGTCGACCATGAGGCACAGACCAGAGGCGTAATACAGCAAACAGGCTATTTGGATTTGCGACTGGTATACTACGCCATGTTCTGAGTGTCACCTCATCATGCTTGCAGATGACAGGGTGTGGACAAGGATATCTCTACTTGACGCACGCGACTTCAGCTGCACACGACAGTTTCTCTACCGGAGCCTATGCCTTGGTCACATATCAAGGTAGGTGACCGCCTGCATTGATTGCGTCCCGAACCTGAGACGTGTTGGGCCTGTTCTCCGCATACCTTTCGTAACTATCAAGGTACAGCTCATCAGTGCTTGTCGTGTTCTTGACAGGTTCACTTGTTTCGATCGCCTGGACCCAGCTCTGATTGCCGACAGTCAGCGCTCATTGCGGACTCCGAATTGCGAATGTTATATGCCCGATCGCGGCAAACATACCTCAAATCGACTACCGGGTTCGGGGTCGGGCCAACCACGGTATGGCTTCAACACTCTGTTCAATCTCACGATCCACGGCGCGAATTGAACATCCACAAAACTCAGTGTCTGGCCCAAGAAGAACGGGCCTTGCTGATCAGCAGCTTCGACGAGTTTCGCGATCTGTTCGGTCAATTCCTGGGCGAATTTGACCTGATCTTTCGGTTCTTGAGCTTGGAGATACTTGTAAAATAACGGGATAATGTGTCTGTTGATGTGATCGGACCACTGGATCGTTGATGTCCCGTCAGTGCTGCCAACGCATCACTTAGCTCACGAGAGACTCACAAGACGCGAATGTGCGCGAAGTTTGGGATCTTCTGGTAACAGTGCCGGGCCTTGCTGCAGATCTTCCAGATACTCCATCAAGACTGTGCTTTCGTAGCTGCCCCAATCGCCATGTCGAAGCGCTGGGACGAGACCTCGAGGATTAATATCAAGAAGCAGTTTCGGTTTTCGATAAACGTCAACTTCCACGTATTGATAGTCTAGTTTCTTGAACTCCAAGGAAATCCACACTCTGTGGACCTGAGTTGAAAGCATGTTCAGCAGGAGAATTAACGGTATCGATGTAATCGACTCACGAACGGGCAGAAACAACTGCCATAACTGAATGATTCATATATCGATCAGCGACTTATACTGCGATGTCCCGGTCACGCCGTTCTTACAGCTTCAATTCCTTCTCATCGGAATGAGCATTTGCAGTCTCAAGTGCGTTGCCAGTAGGCTGCTTGTGATATGTCTTCTTTGATGAGTCTCCGCCTTGGTTTGGGTCCAGTTCTCCGTTGGCTGGCTTATTTGACGACATGGTTGCAAACGACGAGTTCGAGAAAGCAAGCTCTGAGCAGCATGTTTATAGTCGTGACTGACAGATGATGTAGTTAGCATGTCGTCGGCCTTAGCGGGGGAAGTCGCGTGGGGCTCAGGCCGCGAAGTCTTGGCGGCGGCTCCCGCCAGTGAACCCCAAAATTCAAAGAAATGCCACGACACGGACACGGCCACGAGTTGAGCAGACACCACCCCATCGCACCGCTCCGCCGCCACCGCAATCATGGCAGAAATCAACTTCAATAAGGACTCGCCGATCAAGGAGGTGCAGATCGAGGCGCTGGTGGCCATGCGAATCATCAAACACGCGACTACGACTTATCCCACACCCAGCACCGGCTTCCTGCTAGGCCTCGATGTCAACTCTCAGGTCCAAGTGACCAACTCATTCCCCTTCCCAGCCGCTGTTCCGGAAGCCTCTACCTCGAACGACCCATACCACCAGCAGGATGCCGCCTCGCTCGCCGCCGCCGCTCCACGCGCCAAGAGCAATGTCGCCTACCAGAATGAGATGATCAAATTCCTGCGCGAGGTGAATACAGATGCGCAGAATGTTGGATGGTATATCAGCTGTAACATGGGCGGTTTCATCAACCAGAATTTTGTGGAGAACCAATACTTCTACCAGCGGGCTCAGGATGAGCGCACAGTAGCGCTTGTCTTCGATGTGTCACGCAGTAGCCAAGGGTCGTTGAGCCTGAAGGCTTACCGCTTGTCGCCCAGCTTCATGGCTGCGTACAAGGAGGGCAAATTCACTACAGAAAGGTGAGGCTGGCAGCACGCAATATCGCGAATAACACTGACACACGGCTGCAGCATTCAAAAGTCCAACCTGCGATTCCAGGATATCTTGGTCGAGCTTCCCGTGCAAATCCACAACTCACACTTGCTCACAAGCTTTCTGCACCAATTACCGAAGGAGGCACCCAAGAAAACCGCCTTGGACTTCCCAGCGTCTCTCGCTGAGCTGTCCCGGGATCCAGAGATTTCTGATACTCCTCTGGCACCAAACCTCGAGAGCCTGGACTTGTCCATCGACCCATTCCTGGAGAAGACTTGCGATCTGATTTTGGATAGCATAGAGCAGCACCAGACCGAGAACAACAACGCACAGTACTACCAGCGATCGCTTGCGCGAGAACAGGCTAAGATCACAACATGGCAACAAAAGCGCAAGCAAGAGAACGCGCTCCGCGTCCAGCAGAAGCAGCCACCTCTTCCAGAAGACGAATGGCAGAAGCTTTTCAAGCTGCCTCAGGAGCCTTCTCGCCTCGAGTCGCTGCTGGTCGGCAGACAGGTCGAGCAGTACGCCAGACAAGTGGATGGATTCTCCGCCGTTGTCACTGGAAAGATGTTCGGTGTCAAGGGTAACCTTCTGCCTGGCGAGACTGTTTGAGGTGATGGAATTGATGTTGAACATGAGTCGGGTCTGCATAGCGCGGCGTTCGGAGCTGGATGGAATGAGTAATGCCATAAAGGGCATAGAGTTCGGAAGCACTCAAAAGTTGGAGTGTCATCGATGGATGCCAAGAGACGACGCGATGCGCCCTACGAGGTTGAAGTTGAGCTGGGAAGACTGTCGATCTTGCGGGTGGACACGAAGTTAGACGCCAGGTTGGCTGTGATGCTCTCTACGAACATAGATGAAATCCTTCTGCTATGCTTCCAGCACTTGCTACAGATCCACCCACCGATGAAGCCAGCTGTTCCATCCAGAAATACGTGGTTGCGTGCGCGCCAGCATGCTCGAATGACAGCACGGCTAGCGATTGTTCCAATGACACCACATTTGCATCCCCTCGCAGACTCCAATCATGCCAGTGCAGGCAACGCGTAACGAGACGAGGACATGCGTGCATATCTGCCGCTGGTCAAACATCAAAGATAGTTACGGTCATTATTATAAAAAAGCTTTATACACCTCTCACTCTCCATCTCATTCTCGATCTCAAAAACGTCCTTCTGACTCATGAAAGCATATTCACATTCTTCATTTAGAACTCCTCCTTCCTCGCCCAACCAACCAGAGATCTCCAACCCGCATTTCCCTTACCACCCTCCTCCAAAGCCTTAGCGACATCACCCATAACCCGCTTCTCGCTACGTCCCATCTCGACATTGAGCTTGAGCATCCATTGCTCCCACATCCTTGCGCCAACGAGACCAGTCAAGGCGCGGACATCATTCGTGCTGCCAGTGAGCGGAGGCTCGAATTGCATGACGGTACCATCAGTGTTGATAGATCGCTCGACGATGGCGGTGGTAGTAGACGACATGGTAGCCCTCTTGCCTGCATCATTCCATCGAGGAACAACATCGGCAACAGGAAGTACCATCCAAGCACGCTTGATGTCGCAGAATCCAGCACGCTTCAGACGTGGAAGGAAGCTCTTGCCAGCAGCAGGATCATAGCCACGAGTCTTGAGGTTGAAGGCAAATTCGACACCGAGGGCCTGGCTGACGGCATCGGTGTGAACCATTTCGGCATCGAGAAGGTCGAACTCGAGGTAGCCGCCTGGCTTCAAGCAGCGAAGGCATTCACGGAGGGTCAAGTCCCACTCATCAGCGGCGAAACCCTTTGGCCAAGTGGTCTTAAGGTGGGTGTAAAGGTTGCGAGCAGAGATGACATCGAAGTGTCCATCAGTAAAGGGCAGTTCCCAAAGCCTAGGAGAGGTCACAACGTGGTGGTTGATTGGTCCCTCCAGAGACAAGACGTGGGCTTCGATATCAGACGCGACAGTCGTGAAAACTTCGGCATTTGGGTGCTCTTGAGCAACAGACCAGGCCCAGCTGCAGTTGACTTGACCGGCAAGATCGAGGATTCTGACGTCCTTGCGGCTCTTGAAGCTTGACACGATTGGGCTGGTAAGGAGCTTGCCTCCATTGACCTCACGCTGAGCAGCAAGGTGCCAGTTGGAAGACTGGATCTGCTCAAGCGCCTGGCGCTCCCGGTCGGCGGTCGCAATGAGCTCGGTTCTCTTGTCCTCTGGCGCTACAGGAAGTAGATTGGAGACTGGTCGCGCAGGTGCTGGTCTCTCGGCAGCGACAATTTCGAATTTGCCCTGCAATTGCTCAGCATGATTCTTTGGCAAGCTGACACGTCGGACTTGCTCTGCCTCTACGCGGGCTTGACGGTGCTGGAACACATCGCGGGCACGCTGCGAACGCTTGTTGTGGCGCCATGCCTCCCAGAATGTACCATCGTGAATGGGGGAGACACGACGGTCCTCGGTTACTGTCAAACTGCTCTTCGGCGATACTGCCTTGGTCTCAGCGAAGCGGACGGACTTCTTGCTTGGCGACTCAAAATCAGCAACCAGAGAAGGCTGCTCGGGGGTCTTGGGTGAAGCGTCCTCAACGTCGGCGAAGGACTTGATGACTTCGTCTTCCTCGCAGATCGCGACCATGTATGCATCCTGAGCAGAGAGCCACAACTGGGTACGGTCGATATTGGCTGTGGCCGTCTGCTGCAAGGTGTTCTCGTAGGTCTCGTCGATCTCATCAACTTCGCTAATGACATCTGTTGGCGAGAACATGACCTTGCGTGCGGTGATTGGAGCTTCCGTGGAGGCTGGAGACGCGATTGAAACAACGTGCTCTACTGTGTCCTCGGGGCGAGCGGACCATGGAACATTGTAGAATGAGGTCGCGGTGCTTGTGGGCAGAGCAGAGCTGCGTGCAGAGCGGAATGGCACGCCATAGAACTCTGTCGCGGTGCTCGTGGTTGGCGTTGGCTCTGCTCCAGCCCATGTCTTCCTGGCCATGGTAGAGTCGAGCGATGCGAAGAAGCCTCCTGGAGATGGCACTGAGAGTGCAGATAGCTCGTCATCTGCGTCTTCCTCGCTCGGCGGGCAGAGGTTCTGGGTGTCGATCCTGAAGCGGCCAGTAATTGGTGGCGAATCGACAACCTCTCGCATTTCTGCGGTGGCCTCCTGTGAGACCTCAA
>JAASLG010001814.1:0-12624 GCA_013365235.1 Cercospora sesami
GTTCCACGAGAGAGATCGCATCGGCGCTCCCACGCCGCCGAAAATAGGAGCTCGTGGTATCCCGGCGCTGGGCGTGGAGTCTCTGCTTGACTCGACGCGCCGAGTGTGACGAAGTCGGTATTGCGCCTGCAGAGCCTCATCTGCTGGACAAGGCTTAAACGCGCGCGATTTGCACCCGTGAGCCGAACCTATTTGCCATCAGACTCTGATGCTGCGCGCTCCCGGCCTGGTGATGTGAGCGCCCAGCGGTGCGGACGTGCTTGCAATCACATGTCGACACAGTGGAAGCACGTCCTCCGCCCCCGTCCCAGAACCCGCCGGCGGATGCGGACGCCCGATGCGTGAGAGACAGCTTGCCGAGTGGGAAATGTTGCCCGAGATCTGCTGTGTCTGCGACTGGGTCTGGCGACGGCGTACCGACGCGAGCGCGAGCGCGATTGTGGTGCGTGGGAGCGCGTCGGTGATGACCACCGCAAATTCGAAAGTGTGAGGTCCAATCTCCATCTTCTGCTTTGGCGCCGCCTCTCAACGCCGCTCCCGAGGCTGATCCGCCCCGTCTCTGCCACTCAATCCCAGCGCGCATCCCCTTCACGCCTGCACTACCGCCTGGTCCAGACCACAGCCGAGCGGAATGCAACCAGCGACAGCTCCACTGCCCCTTCTCCGCTCCGCCGCACCTCCGCTTGGCAGCCACGCGTGCTGCAACGCTTCAACACCGGAGCGCGTCGAACCTCCTCACTGGACGCGTCGCAGCACAGCACATTTCACTAGCACCAGCTTGAACCACGCAACACGATGCTTCTCAGCAGTCAGAGTCCCGGACGTGATCGGACGCACCTCTCCGCAGCGAGGCTGAGCCTGTTAACAGCAGGGATTCTCGCATTGTGTCGACAGCCCATTCTGCATCAGTCACTGCCGAACTATTGTTTGAGCATAATCAATGCCGCATCTCGCTATGTCAATCACAATCCGCCCAACACTTCTAGAAGGAGCTGCGACATTGCGCGTGTCAGCGCGTCAATACCTTGGCATTTTACTGCTCTCGTTCACCGCGCCTGTTGTTACCTCCTTTCCTAGCCGCGATCGTCTAATGAGGAGCTGAAAAGGAGAACCGCATAAGCGATTTTCCCTTCCCATCACTGATCGGATGGGGGCGTTAGCGAGCCTCTTGGCTCCAAGCTTTTGCCGAACGCAGTGGCTGATCTATCAGTTGACTAGAGGCCGGCTCGTGACGCTAGATGCTCAAATATTGATCCTCCTATGCGTGGACTTGAACCACCGGAGACTTCTCGAAGCACTGGGCGTCGCCTTGCCACCGCCATCAATTGTCTTGCTCACGCCGCCACGCGCAATGTTGCCCATCTCCGAACGGACTGGTCGACAGCAGAAGATTGTCTGGTCATGCTGCAGGCCAGTACCGACCATTGCCTTCCCACCTAACATGCTCCTCCTCTTCGACAGCAACTCAGCACTCGCAACGGCGATCTGGAGCCACAGTTGGTTCTCAGCGGTCTAGTGATCTCGCAGCCGACAATGGATCAGGTCTTGAATAATGGCACTAACGCCCTTCATCAGCTTGTGAAACAGCGACTCGCTAGTCGATATCATCTGCTCACATAGGGCACCACGGAGCTTCTGCACTGCATCGAATCAGCTTTTCGGGGCTGTTTTCAATGCAACACCACCTTTGGATTCGGCTGATCTACGATCATGAACCACAGTGCGACAATACCATACCTAGAGCACAGACAGGGTAGGAGGACGCCGAATATCTCATGCCCGTCTGCGTCGTACTCCACATGCCGCATCCCTTCCACTGCTCATTGTAACGGCCGTGACGAGGAATGTCCCTCTGGAGCGAAAACGTTGCGCCAAAGTTTTCCTACAAGCCGAACCGGATCGATAGCAAAATTAGTAGGCGCACCGATGTCACGTCAGATTTCCTTGAGATTGCTCAAGACTGACAAGTCTTGTCGTCACAATGAACAAAATTTATTCTGGACGTGGGCCTTTGAGGGTGTTTCGATCAAACATCATCGACTTAATCTTCCGGTTTGCAGGCATACTCTCTGAAAGCGAGCAATAGAACTAGCGCTGCGACTATGCGAGGGACACCTGAGACCGGTCCACAACACCCCGAACTCCAGGCCACCTGCTGCCAGATGGCAAGGCGTGGGAGATCTGTCTTTGATCAACGAAAGGAGCCCAGTGCGCAGCGGCCAATCGTAGAAATGAATGCTTCCCCAAGCTGGAAACCCTCCATGCGACGAATATTGCGCAGAACGAAATTGTGAACGGCGATCAAATGCTAAAATTTGAGACCACCTTGTTGGATCTGGACGATGCCTCTAGAGCACATGCCGACCGCCTTTCTGCTCACAGATCGGCTTGTTGTTGTTTTTTGCGCTTTACATAATTGTTCACTGAAGTTAACAGAAACAGGACGCAGCGTCTGTTGGACAGAGATCAACCACGCGATTACATTGTGATAGCTTCCGGGCAGCTCTGGCATGAACGTGCGAACTGATACCAGCTCCTGAGGTGAACATTATATGGCCTTTCATACCTGCGATGCGCTCTTGGCTTCACAATCATTACACCAACTCGGTGTACGGGAGCTCATAGGCGAGGACAATGTCTGAAAATCCAAGCAGATGATCATTCAAGACGGGCCTCTCATCCGAAGTGGACGCACGGCTTCCATGATATCGCGAGCAACACACTTGCCCCGACTACACAACAACCTGCTCCTCTTTTCATCCATGACTCATGAACCCGCTTCGTGCCCCACCGGCCGAAAGGGATCCGAACAATGGGCGATTACATCGATAACTGATCGTGCCATGTTCTGCGCTCACCGCCCAGACCAACGCCGGCCATGCCCATCTATAGGATACCGATTCTCATTCCAGTGCTGCTCAGCATCTGCGCCATACTGGTAGCGTTGATACCCATCCACCGGAGCGTAGGTCCTGCTCGAAGTCCTCGAGGATGAAACGCGAGACGAAGCCCTACTTCCTTCGAAGCTGTACGGAACGCTCGAACGGTCCCCGGGATAGCCATTGTTACTTTCACGATATGCTGGAGCGGGCATCTCAAGCCTGGATGATCTTGTGTAGTCGTATGAGCTGCGATGATAACGGTCTCGTGGCTCTGCATATGTAGACGAC
The DNA here is from genome assembly GCA_013365235.1 of Cercospora sesami. Taxonomy (NCBI): domain Eukaryota; kingdom Fungi; phylum Ascomycota; class Dothideomycetes; order Mycosphaerellales; family Mycosphaerellaceae; genus Cercospora; species Cercospora sesami. Next base: position 3,171 of record JAASLG010001814.1, read on the forward strand.
CAACTGCTGGAGTCGCGACGAGAGTCGTATTGGCCGCTGGATCGGTCGTACCCCGAGCCAGGACGAGCATAGTCGTGTGCACTGTACTGGTTGTAGCCTGCTGAGCGTGTCAGGACGGTTTGTGGAAACGGTAGATGAAGTGTGGGTTCAGACTTACCAGAGCCTTCATCTCGAGTTGGAGATCGAGAACGTCTGGAACGAGATAAGTATCTCTCATATCCTTCGGCCGCTCCATGAACACTCGGCTCATTGCGCAATGGCGCACGGTTTTCGACTTCATAGTAGCCATTCTGCCCCTGCTAACACACCCATCAATCCCGGCTGACCAAGTTATTAATTGAAATGGGTACACTTACGTGCGAGTAGTCGCCTCTCCCTCTCGTCCCATACGACTCTGGCCTCCCAGTCGAATTTGATCGTGGATAGTCTGAGCCCATGCGACTGGAGAAATACGCATCGCGTTGCTCGCGCAATCGACGAGCGTAGATCGGGTCCTCTGGGTTCCCGTAGTAGTTGCGCCTCTCGTTGCGCGAGAGGTGCGAGTACATGTTGGCTCTCAGTGTCTCTCGTCGACTTCCTATTTCGAATTGTTGTTGACGGTTGGTTCTCCCTGTTTTGCTCGTCGCCGACTTCGACAAAGACCGCGCGGAAAGTTTGCATGATGCTCTGCCTTTGTATGGCAGGTGGACAAGGTGAATGAACACGACAGCAAACCTCAGGCTTTCTCTCGACGTGAATTGAAGAGCAACGACACCACTTTCTTTGAGGTATAGAGTGATCTAGTGTATACCACAACCTTCACCCCATACTACGCCAACTCAAACCTCAACCTCCGCAGGCGTCGGAATCCCACTATCCCTCGCCTTCCCTCTCCCCGCCCCTTGAACACAAAACCTCTCCCTCAACTCCTCAATAGCCCCAACAACACTCTCCACAGCATCATACTCCCCACACGCCCTCTGCATCTCCTTCGCTTTCAGTGTATACCTCTCATCCTCTAAAATCCTCTCCACAGCATCTTTAATTTGCTCATCACTCGGCGTCTGAGTCTTCAGATTAATCGCCGCACCCGTCATTTCCGCTCTTAGCCCAGTCTCGACTTTATCTTCACTCGTACCGGCCAAAACCATCGGAATGCCACTTGCGAACGCTTGAGAGATCCCGCCGTAGCCTCCTGAGGAGACGATGAGAGATGTATGAGCGAAGATATCCTCGAAGGCGATCCATTGTGCCCAGCGGGTATTCGATGGTAAGACCAAGTCTGCTGGTCGTTCGATTTGAACTGCGCAGACTGCTAAGCGGACTGGGAGATTTGCGCAGACGCGGATTGTGGGGAGGATGAGATGGTTGATGTCGAGGCCTGGAAGGGAGCCGGATGTTACGACTATCAATGGTTGAGTGTCGGTTGTGTTGATGATGAATTCATCCCACCATTCGGGAAGGGGTTTCTTATCGTTGCCACCGGTTAAGGTGCCGCAGTAGCGGATGTTGGATGGGAGGTCGCTGCGAATGTATTCGAGGGCTGGAGGACAGAGCTGGCAGTAGATGTCTGGGAGGAGGAAGAAGTTGTCGACGGGGAAGGCTGAGGGCAGTTCGATTGGGCATTTGAAGGGAATGAGGTGTTGTTTGAGGACTTCGTGAGCACCGCTGAACATTTGCACAACGCCTGCGTTCATTTGTTTGTTGATCTTCTCGCCTTGGCTCTGCATCCCGGCGCCAAAGGGAGCAGTGTCTTTGGAAAGGACCATTAATGGCATATGGCCTATGCTTATGACTGGTACGCGGCGAGCGAGAGGACTCTCGAGGAGCATGGGAGCGCTACCAGTGAAGCCTGTCCCAAGTCAGGATCATCCAACATCACTACGAGAGCAATGTACACACCTGCATCTTGAAGAACAATAGCTTGTCTACCTTGAGCCTCGACATTCCGAATAACTTCTTGCAGAACTTCAAACTGCTCTTTGATATGCCCGAAAAAGATATGTTCCATATCGTAGAGCACAGTCATGCCATCTTCAGGACGATCAGGGTATTCCTCCTTCAGTCGATCTGGATGAAAGTCCGCTTTGCCGCGAAATGGAACGAAGTCCACACCAGGTATCGTTTCGATCTTCTTCCTGTTGACACTGCCTGTGATGAACGTGACAGGATATCCTCGACTGGTCAACTCTCTCGCCAGAGATCGCAAAGGCCGTACATGTCCATAGAATGACAAGGTTGCGATGACGATGTGCGTCTTGCTCAATTCCTGAGGAAGAGAACCCATGATTGCGATAGGTGTCTGTTCGAGAAGACGGGCTGTAGCGAGGGTCGTTTGTGGATCCAGGTAGCACAACCACAACCACGACGACTATATGGACTTGCCCAGGACGGCGGTACCTACGATCAACCCTGCCAGTCTAGAGTACAGCTGAAGATATCGAGTTCAGCTGGTTGTGGGTCTCTGATCCTTCAAGTCAAATAATGCTCAACAGGGATAGATTAAAGCCAAACTCTCGCTTCGCTAAGGCGTCCCATCAGTTCAGCGCGGATGTGTTGGCTGCCTGTCAACTGGATTGGGCGTTTCACAGGAATGGACTGCAGTAGGGCCCAAGGTAAGGACGCTTGCGACGAAGACGAGAGTGAAACTTGAGCCCTGTCTGCAAGTGGTGCGGATCAACTCGTGTGCTCAAGCCCTAGGATCCTCTGCTGTGGCCCTGCAGAAACACAATGCAAGGTCGCCAGTTATGCTTGTGCTTGTGCAAGAGGCCTCGGGAAATACGCAAGAGAGTAGGTCTAGAGGTTCCATCGATATCATGCCTTTCATAAATCATATCTGAACGTCAGTCGTTCATCGCCTTTGCGGCCTTCCTCGAGCCCAGCTTTCCCCGCAAGTTTGAGAAGCCCTGTGCTTCTTGCGACACGCATCCGGAAATCGTCTGGTGCAGGCATATCGCCTAAAAGCTCTTCGCGTTCCTTTTCTTCATTACTCCAACTTCGGAGCACATCGCGGCGCCACCTGTTTTCTCTCACGATCAGGAATCTAAAAGCCGCAAATCCGGCTAAGGATGCCAGCACGCAAACGAGGAGGATGGAGAACGATCTCACATAGCCAGCTTCCTTGTCTGCGGGCGTGAACAGGACCGAAACGAAGACGCCGGCCAAGTTTCCCCAGCCATTGATGCCAAGTAAGATCGCGCGCTTTCCAGGTTCCGGCGTATTGTTGGCTAGCCATGCGACTGTAAGAGGAGAGGCGATGAATGAGCCTGACAGCAGGACGCACAGGGAAAAGTACCTGAGCCAGTAGTTGTCGATCGGCGCAAGTACTGTCAAAGTCAAGCCGACGAGCAGCAGGAAGAGTCCCCATATGATTGGCACCAGCCTGATGCGCGCGCGATCTGACCATGCTACGAAGATGAACAGCACGATCGCACCGAAGGCGAAAGGAGGCGCTGAGAGCAAATTCGATGCAGCTGGCGATAGATGCAGGGAAGGCGACAGCTCTTTCACTAGGATGGGCAGGAGCACGCCGAAAGCCGTGGCCGGGATAGCACTGAGCACGTTGCATATCAACAGGTGCCAGATTTTGTAGTTGAAAAACGCAGAAACAATGTCGTGCCTGCTGAGGCCAGAGTCACGAGTGACAGAGATAGCAGAGATTGTTGACTTTCGTCTTTCTCGGCGACTTGGGGAAAGTGGATCTTCCTCATCCAACAGCCTCTCGTGCATTTCATCTGCTGTGTCGTCTGCTCGGCCATTCAAGGGTCGCGCATCCGCATCGTAGTCGTGGCGCAGTACGCTATCGGTGTTGCTCTCGTGGCCTTGCTTGCCATCGACATCGTCAGGATATGTGTCTGCTCGCATGCGAGATTCTGCCCAAGCTCGTTCCTCGCTGGTCAAAAACCATGCTGAATCTGCGGATCTGGGTAGCCACAAGAAACCAATCAATGCCACAGTCATTGTCACACAGCCTTCGATCAGGAATAGAACTTCCCAGCTCTTCCATCCAGCGCTGCCTGGCGCGCGTCGTATCGAGGGAGGGAGCTCCGGTGCGCTTGGGTCATCATCGTGTCCAGGGAACTCCGAAAACACAGCCCAGCTCAGAATACCGCCAACTACACCGGCAACAGCAGTCATACCGTAAAAGAAGCCAAGGCGCGTTGCGAACTCGAACTTTGTGTAAAACAAACTCATGTAGCTCACTGCTGTCGGATAGAAGCCCGCCTCTAGTGTTGCGATCATTACCCTCAGCAGAATCAGGTGCCATCTCTTTCTCACGTAGATGTGTAGAATCGTGCTCAGGCCCCAAAGGCTCATGCACGTCGGCACATAGCGACGCATACCAAATCGGCGGCCCAAGGCTGCCCCCACTGGTTGCAATGCCACGAAAACGAAGAAGAACACGCCCATAGAGGTGTGAACATCTTGTCGCGACAGCCCCGTATCAAACGTGAAGCCAGCAGTCTCGGCATTTCCAATGTTACTCTTGTCCAAGCTGTTCAATAGAAACAGCAGTGCGAGGAAAGGTAGCAGAATTGTGTCCAACTTGCGCACCGTCCTCCTATTCAGCCCAGTCATCGAGCGGTCTTTTCCTTCTGCTTGACCAGACTCTCCGCCAGTCAGAGGCTGTCGTTCGTAGCGGTCTGTGTCCGCCATATCGGTCACCGTAGCTCGTGTTTCCTCCGTGTGCTCTTCCAGTGATTCGCGGTCGAGTTTCTGCAGCTCATGGTCGATGCTGGACCGGTCGGGCATGCTATGAGCGCTTGAGCATATGGCGAGTGTCGCATGCCACAAATTTGGGCATACTTGTCAGCAACATGGTTGTTGTTTTAGTAGAGTGAGCATGGGATCCTGCCGGGATGGTGGGAAGTTGATCACCTGCCCCGAGCTCCTGCCGCCAAAGCCGAGCTCTGTTTTGCTACCTTCCACACACGTACATGAACTTCACTTGATCATGAGCTTCACAAATCTCTGCGTGTGATTGCTGGTCACAAAAGACATTGCGCCAGCCTCGCGTGTATCGCAGCTGATGCTGCGAAGACACCTACTCCGACCTCGTAGGTTCTTAAATGTCATCAAACGCAGCTGCCCTCGGGCGTAACGTTTACGTCCAGCCGCTCTACTCGATAGCTGCGAAGCGGTCACTTCTTCAGACATGCTCGAAAGTTCTACGACCATGGTGGCTGTAGTATCACGAGATATGGCACGACCTCACGATGTGAGCCAACATGCTTTATTACAACAGGCGAGCAGGAGTATTCCAGACACAGCGAGACTATACTCATTTTTGGTGACAATAATCAGTACATATGTGCTTGAAATAAGTTAAGGTAATGCTGGCACCCGACCGTTGGCTTCAGGTCCAACATGTGCCTCTAGACGTTGCTACAAGTGCTGATACAATGCATCATCAAAAGTTTCGGTCGAGATGATGGCAATAGATGTGCTTCCAGCGGTCGAAAGACTCGCTTTGACGCCTGCATGATCAGTGGACAGTTTTCAATGTCCCAAGTGTCCTAACTGTCGTCTAATATGGTCAGTAGTGGAATAAGACAGTGCTTGTATGCATGACCTGAGCAATTCGAGGAAAGTTAAGAGCTTGTGACTGAGTCGAGGGTGTTGTGCTGTTCGATGTCCATGTCGATGCCGCGATTCAAGCCCATTCCTAGGGTATCCGCAATCGTTGGCAACAGTTCTCTTTGGTCGAACTTTGCGTATCAGGCACAATGTGGTGGAATTGACATTCGAATGCGTGATGTGGACGCGAACGCGTGTGAGAGGCGACTGGAGCTTTCAATCGATGACGCCATAGCTCGTAGGCCAGAGGCGGCGGCGGCGAGATGCTGAATGTATTGCAGTACACCTTTCTTTAATTGCCCTCACATCGTCAGCATCCTTTCGACCTCGCCACTGCACTCACGGACCTCTTCATGCGCTTCCCATCGATTCCGACCTTCATTCGAGCCTTCTACACCTTCTCCAATACTACCGCTCGAACAGCTCCAGGCCCATTCAGCTCAATCGCGAGACCGACTGCCCTCCGAGCTTCTATGCCACTGCCTTTCATCGGCTCTCTGTTCTCGACCGCTGAATCTCGCAAAATGTCATACCCACTGCAAAAGACGGATCAGGAATGGCAGGCGCAGCTGAATAAGGGTAAGTGAAGTCGTGAAGCTACCATCAAGGTACCACGGTGGGACACTTCAGGGACGTCCACTGACGAGACTTTTCCTCAGAACAATTCCGTATCCTGCGCGAAAAGGGCACCGAAGCGCCTTTCACTGGCAAATATGACAAGCACATGCCCGAGCAGGGCGTATACACTTGTGCTGGCTGTTCGGCGCCTTTATACAAAGCGAACCACAAGTTCAAGTCTGGCTGCGGGTGGCCTGCATTCTTTGACGCTGTCCCAGGCGCTGTAACAAGACATACCGATCGCACTTTTGGCATGGAGAGAACGGAGATTGTATGTTCAAACTGCGGCGGGCATTTGGGGCATGTGTTCAAGGGAGAGGGATACCAGACACCAACAGATGAGAGACATTGTGTGAACAGTGTGAGCATCCAGTTTAACGAGAACGATCCGGTGACAGAGGGAAAGAAGAGCGAGCTCTAGATTCAAGGACGTCAAGAGCAGTGGACAGATGTGTTGTAAAGCTGTATGTCGCAACGATTAAACGAAGAAGAAAAAGACAGAATAAGGCACACGTCAATTCACAGTAGTGCATGATATGGAATGTGATTGATCGCAGCACGCTGAATGAGAATGCCGCGAATTCGTATGGAAAGGCTCGGCTTGTCCGGTTCGTGAGATGAGCCCTGCGTACGCAACGTGAGAGATCGGCTTTCACATGCATCTCGTCTTCCGCATTCAGTTTGTGCTCAGAGAAAGCGGGCGTCGAGTGACACCTCATCCTAATCGTGGCACTTCGACAAACGCGGCGCTCTCGGCAGATGCAAGTCTAGTCGGTACGGCACAGTAGTCTAGCACAGACTGCATCACGATCATCTCTTCTTATCGGCGTCCTCGGGCTTCATGCAGCCTCCGCCAGGCCAAGGCGCCGAGCGTGATGGAGAACATGGCGATCACGGCACCTGGGGAGGATAGGCTCCTTTCCGTGCGGTGTGCATGTACGTAGGCAGACTGCTGCTTGTCTTGCTACTCGTTCCAAAAAGCATGGGTGTCATGCTGCGTTGAGTACACCGCTCCGCACAGGCACAGCGATTCGTGACAGGAGGCTTCAGTGCGCTCGATGGCGCAATTGTTTACGACGACTCAGCGCCCAATTATCGCTGCACTTGTTGACTCCTATTCGTTTTGTTGTTCTTGCTTCTTGTTGTCGTCTGTATACTTGTAATGGACGATACTCAGCATGCATCTCGCCATACGGAGTGATTGTTCAGAGGGATGGGGCAGGAGGGGCAGCTGGCAATGGGATGTCGAAGAGAGTTTGGGCAATGCCGGACAGGAACACGGCCAGGCCAGTGGTGTCATAAGAGCAGCTTCACTCGAAGGTGAGATACTCAATCACGCGATCACGCTCATTCGTCGGCAGCACAACATAAATAAGATGGATTGCTTGCTTCGCTTCTGGTTGTTGCAGTGGTGCAAGATGCCCTTCGATAAAGATAAAGCTCGCGTCCCTCCTCCACGGCTGCTCTCCACCACCCCTTGCCGCACTCCACTACTCCTGCACCTTTAGTCGCTACCGCCGACTTCACTGTTTAATGTCGTCAGCCCTACAAATCCGCCGAGCGCTAACTCCTTCCACCGCGACCACAGGCTCGGAGACCGACGAAGCGAGCAGTTCCTTGCCGAACTCATACCAGCGAGACTTCTATTCGAAGGGCGAGAGCTCTGACAATAAGCACGATGCTGTTCCCACCTTGAGCCAACGGCTTCGCAATACCAACTCCATTTTGGCAATAGTCATATCCGACGACCACATCTATGCTGGAACACAGGCCGGGGAGATTGTAGTCTACAGCTTGCGCACATATGAGAAAAAGGCGGTGATCGAAGGGCATCGAGGCAGTGTGCTTGGGCTGCACCTGTCACAAGACCAAACATTGCTCTTCTCCTGCTCAGGAGACCGGATCGTCAACATCTGGAGCACAAAGACCCTCAAGAGAGTCTACTGCTTGTACAGCTCCTTCGACGTTGGCGATGTCTTTTGTGTGGCATATTCGGCGAGCTTGGAGACGGCGTATCTAGGAGCACAGAACACAACGATACAATGGTGCAAGATTTCACAACAGGCCCCTTCGGCTATACCGACATCCTTACGAGGCGATGATCGTTTCTTCGATTCGAGAGGACCAGGTGGTGTTCAGACACCGAAACCTGCCGGGTCAGATTACATCCCCAGACATGCAAAAGGAGGCGACGTGATTGAGATTGACAAAGAGAAGGTCAGGCACTTTGCGCATTATGGCTATGTGTACTGCATGCTGCTTGCAAAAGAAGGCGTGCCGGAACGGTATGGCGAAGAGACACTGGTGACTGGAGGTGGAGATGGAGTGATCAAGCTGTGGAAGTTGGATGCAGACGATGGAGGTGCCATTCAAGAACTCTACACGCTGGACGATGGGAGAGAAGAAGGACACTCCATTCTATCGATCGCTATGGACGGCACATTCCTGTACTCTGGTCGCAGTCGTGGAGAGGTTGATGTCTGGGACCTGGAAACGCGACAGCTTGTGCGAAACCTCAAAGCACACCGGAATGATGTGCTCACCATCTCCGTTGGAGGTAACTTCCTCTTCGCAGCTGCTGTGAATGGAGAGGTCAGAAAGTATGATCGCCAATATCAGCTAAAAACTGGCTGGAAGGCACACGATGGCCGCATCCTCGCATCAGCATTTTCCTTCAACAATTCGAGGCCGATCTATGTGACAGGCTCAAACGACAACAGCGTGGCTATCTGGGATGTCAGTGATTGTATTCGGCTCAGTGTACTGCCTAGCAGAACGTCCAACGAGCAACTGGTGGAATTGTTACGACGATTTGTCGCCTGCAAAACAGTCTCATCAGACTACAGACACAAGGCGGACTGCAGAAGAGGCGCATCATGGCTGCGCTCGGTTTTCAAGAATTTTGGCGCTTCGACTGAGATGCTAGCAGCGGAAGATGGCTGCAATCCAGTCATCTTGGCGCGCTTTCGAGGCAATCCTGCTACAGCCGCTCAGCGGAAGAAGATCCTCTTCTATGGCCACTACGATGTCGTGGCAGCCAACAATGACAGCGGGAAATGGCTCACAGATCCCTTTAACATGCAAGGTATAGATGGCTATCTGTATGGTCGCGGCACATCTGATAACAAAGGACCGATCATGGCTGCCATCTTTGCTTGCGCGGAACTGATGAGTGAGCAAGCACTGGGGTCCGACATCATTTTCTTGATCGAGGGCGAAGAAGAATGCGGCTCTCGTGGATTCGAGAAGGCCGTGCAAGCCAGCAAAAGCAAGATTGGAG
>JAASLG010001815.1:0-18105 GCA_013365235.1 Cercospora sesami
CTGATTTGGAATGTCACGGCTTCGAGACAATCGCCGATGCGGCTCTCGCTCCAGCAGAGCAAGCTCTACCATTCTTTGAGCGACAAGGCCTGACCAGAGGCGAAGCAGCGAAATGGACTTCAGACAACCCAGTCTGGCGAGAAGCCTACCTCGATCGTGCCCAGCACCTTGTACACCGCGATAAGCTACACCCATCTGTCATCATCTGGAGTCTTGGCAATGAAGCTTTCTATGGCCAGAACCACACAGCAATGACCGAGTGGATCCACAACTACGATCCTACCCGACTTGTGCACTACGAGCCAGATCTGGAAGCCAAGCACGTTGACATGCACTCTCGCATGTATCCTGAGATCTCCGATATCATCAACTTCGCCGAAAGCAAAAAATCAGACAAGCCGCTTGTTCTATGCGAGTATATCCACGCAATGGGCACTGGACCTGGTAACATCAAAGAGTATATTGATGCATTCTACAAATATCCTGCGCTTCAAGGTGGTTGGGTCTGGGAATGGGCAAATCATGGTCTCCTCACCAAGACCAAAAATGGGAAGGAGTTCTACGGATATGGTGGCGACTTTGGCGATTTCCCGAACGACTACAACTTTGTCATGGATGGCGTTCTGAATTCCGATCATACGCCACGCAGCGCTCTGATTGAGTACAAGAAGGCTGTAGAGCCGGTTCAGATCGTCTCGGCTTCGTTCACTGAGGTGGACATCATTAATCGCCTCGACTTCACTACTCTGGACCAGTTTGATGTGACCTGGTCGACGATAGACGAGACTGGCAAGAAGCTGCAGACTGGAAACCTTGAGCTGCCACAGGGTGTACAGCCGTACACGACTTGCAAGCTCGCACTGCCAGCAAAGGCAACGGATTCCTGGCATGAGAGTTTTATCAATCTGAGTTTCGAGCTCAAAGAATCTACTACTTGGGCTAAGAAGGGCCATGAGGTAGCATTGCTGCAAGTGCCACTCTCTGGGCCGCGTCCCGTCGGTGTAGGCACAAAAGGCAATGCAGCGCTGAAGGCAGAGGGGACTGCCACCTCGCTTTCGATCACAGCTCAAGATGCCAAGTGGAACGTCGACTTGCTTCGTGGTCAATTGCAATCGTGGCAAAAGAACGGAGAAGAGCTTATCGCCAAGCCACTAGAGCCAACATTTTATCGCGCGGTCACAGACAACGATGCACCTCGTGATGGTAGAGACTGGAAAGACCGGCTCCTCCATCTCGCACGAGTCCACACTCGCGAAGCCAAGTGGCACCAGACTGGAGACGGCAGTGTCGTTGTCGAAGTGGCGCAGAAGTTCGCTCCTCCAGTCCTATCATGGAGCATCGACTTGCAAACTCAATACACCTTCTCATCTTCGGGAACTGTCAAGCTAAACGTGAAAGGCAGTCCAACAGGCCAAAATCTGCCCAAGACGCTCCCGCGCATCGGAGTCACGTTCGGCTTACCACAAGCCTTCGACGACGTCCAATGGTTCGGCCGCGGCCCAGGTGAAAGCTACAAAGACATGAAGCTCTCCCAGCCAGTAGACTTATACTCCTCTAACGTCGCAAACCTCTGGGTCAAGCCCGATTTCCCGCAAGAGAGCTCAAATCGCACAGATACGCGCTGGGTGAAACTCTCTTCGCCGAAGACCAGTTTGACAGCACAATTCGTCAAAGCGCAAGATAGCGACGAGAGGCATCTATTCGACTTCCAGGCTTCGCATTACGATGTTAAGGATATTGATGAGTCGCAACATCCTTACGAGTTGGAGAGCAAGAAGAAAGATTTTGTGATTTTGAGACTTGATGCGGATCATCACGGTTTGGGCACCGGATCTTGTGGTCCCAGGACTTTGGAGCAGTATGCGCTGAAGACTGAGCCTTTTGAGTTTACAGTGATCCTGAGCTGAAGATGCTCAAAGTGGTTGTTTCGTGAATAGATTAGACAGCTTCACATGAAGAGCCCATTGCATTTACTCAGCCTCGGCACAGAAATCCAGCGTCGAGCCGATCGGTAATCGGAATCCGTGCCTTGCGCGGTCGCGTCTATTCATGTCCACGGTCCCATGTCTAGTGCTCCATGTCGAAGGCACGAATCGATAAACTAAGCAGAAAAGAGTATGAAAAGTTCGCGTCATTTTCGCGTTTGGCCAGGGAGCTGCAACCGAGCCAATGGAACGACCATCGTAAAATGACCAACAACCTCAATTCCGTCGCCCTGCAGCATTCAGGCACCAAAGTACCAGACAACCGGTACCTTTGGAAGCAAGAAATAATCGGAAACATCCATCTTCACAAGTCCGCAACAACCAAGATCCTGAGTTCAACCTTCTCCGCGAAAAGCATTGACACCACCCGAACACATACACAATGGACGTCATTCGACCTGCAGGCAAGTGCAATGCCGTTCACGAGTACTTCGAACAAGAAGTACACGTTCATGACAGCAACAGACGAAACAGCTGACCTGCTACCTCAGGCCTCAATGAAAAGCGCTGCATCGTCCGCGAATACCTGTCTCTCTACAACAACATCATCACAATAGGAACCTACTCAGGCCCTTCCCAAATCACCTCAACCACAGCAACAAAAGCCCTCAAGCGCTGCATAATCCAGCACCCAGCCCTTAGTACCACAATCCGCTATCAGCCAACCGAGAAATTCGAACTCGTGCGTCCAGCAAAAGTCGACATTTCCCAACACCTTCAAATTGTAGACGACATTGGCGAAGGCAATGCCTTCCTGCAAAACATCCTCGACCGTCTCCATAATGACCCCACAGTCGAAGATGACTCAATTCCGCAATGGAAAGCTGTGCTCGTGAGGCTGGAAACGGGATTCCATCTGGCGTTCTCATGTTCGCATGGCCTTGCGGATGGGAGATCTGGACAGGCATTTCATGCCACTTTCCTGGAGACGTTGCAGAATTTATCTTCTTACGAAGACGCACTGGATGAGAATTCGATTCTGCCGACCACGAAACAATGGAACCCTTTGCCTCCGATGGAAAAAGTGGGGAATTTGACGATTTCGTGGAAGTTTTTGCTCGGACCTCTGGCGAATGAGTATTTCCCAAAAGCTGTGACGAGATTCTTAGGGTTGGCGGAGGAGAAGGTGGAGGATTTGTGGTTGGGTGCGAAGGAGAAGCCTGCTTTGCCCGAGGAAGGAGAACTTTTGGCTACGGGAGTGAGAGTCGTTTCGGTGCCGGCGGAGGTACTGGAACTTGTGCTTGCGAGAGCGAGGATGCATGATGCGAAGCTGACAGGTTTAGTGGGCTTTCTGATTGCGAGAGCACTGGCTCGCTCGTTGCAGAGGAGGGAACATAACTACTCGTCCTTCCTCGCAGCTCTGCCAGTCGATCTGCGGCGAGCACTTGGGAAAGGGCAAGCACAAATAGCCAACTACGTGTCGAACATCATGGAGACGGTGACAATTCCATCGGCGAGAACATCAGATCAAGACCTGAGCGACGTGGAATGGCTCCAAGTTCGCAACACTACCGCTCGACTCCTCACCACTTCTGGGACCCTTGCTGATCAACCAGTGGGCTTGCTGAAATATTTGATGAACTTCCGAGAATACACTCTCAAGAAAGCAAAAGCTCCTGCAACCGAGTCTTTCGAAGTCAGTAACGCTGGTGTGTTCGATGGCATGGGTGCAGGCGATAGCGGCTCAACGCAATGGCGCGTCGATCAGATGCTTTTCTCGCAGTCGGCGAATGCTGGTGGTCCACCGCTCAACTTCAATCTGGCGAGTGCGAAAGGGGGCGACTTAACGATCACGGCCACTTGGTGGAGGGAGATGTTGGGGGTCAGAGACGAGGATGCCTTCGTTCAAGAGGTGTGCGACGCCGTTGTCGCCAATATGAACCATCTGGGGACTTGTTGAGCTCTGGGATCTGTGCTTACCTCAATGTGACGCACCACGGAGCAGGGGCCGCAGTCGTATTGGGGGACATGGAGTGTCAGGAACGAGTCTGGCACGCTGGAGAAATCTGACCTCACTGCGACGAGCCTCGATACCAATTGCCGATCTACAACAAGCCGTTGCGTTATACGCCAATTCACCAGCTGTGCGCCGGCGGACATTCCTCACCTCGGAAATGTGCAAACAAGGCACATGTACTGCGAACATCGCTATGAGATCACGGCTCGCTACCTTTAGAGCTCAAACGGGTCTTTCATTGCGTCTTCGTCTACAATTTTGCAGACGCATTCGCCACCTTGACTCGGCCCACCACCTTCATCTTCGCGCGACCGTTGCTGAGGCATACTTTCCCGCCCTTCACCTGAGTGACGAAGCGGATGCTCTGGAAGCCATTGGAATCCTCATCACCAAGGGCCCAGATCTTGGTCACAAGTGTGTCTCTGGCAGTGTTGTCAGTACGCGACGTTCAGCAAATGCTCCACCATACCCCGATATAGCAAAAGTGAAACGGAAGACCTACCCAGCCTTGACTGGACTCGCAAACCTCGCTGCAAACTCCTTCAAATTCTTTGGATCACTGCCACCCAAGACCTTCAAGAGGACAAGAGCGGCGACATTAAAGCTGTAGAGTCCATGCATGATAGCCCCGCCGAATCCCATAGCTTTGCCAGGCTCCGGAGTTGCATGAAGCGGATTGTAATCTCCATTTAATCGATAGAGATGAGCTTGCTCTGGCGCAACTTTGAACTCGTACGACGCTGTCTTAGATTTCCCTTCTGGAGGAGGATAGCTCTGACTCTTTGGACCCGATGGACCACCCCATCCACCTTGGCCGATGAAGAAAGCTGATCCTCGGACACGAGTGTAGACTTCTCCCGTCTCGGCATCGACGAGATCATCTTGCGACTCCAAGACAGAGCCAGTCTTGCCTTTATCATAAACGCCAAGTGTTTTGGATCGAATCTGGAATTTCTTCCCATCTGATGTCTTAGGCAGAGGCTTGAAAAAAGTCATGTGGCGCTCTCCATCTATCACACGTTTGAAATCGAGGTCGGGAACGCCGGCAATCTTGGAACGACCACTATTCTGAGCGGCGTAGAAGTCAACTACATCGTGGGCAGTCCCTTTGAATGGAAGCACGATGGGAAAGGTTGGGAAGGCAGTGAAGTTGGGATGCAGTTCCTTGTGGGCAGTCAGCGCCATCGCGCCTTCCTCGTGAGAGCAGTATGAATGGTTGAACTCACGTAAATCAAATGCAGCTCATCGACTGTGGCGCCAATGCTGTGCGCGAACAGCAAGAGATCTCGTGTGGTCCATGAGACGTCTTTGGGCTTTGATTCGTGTCCTGCTCCTGCGCCGCTCATGATGTTCAACACCTCAGGTTTTCAGAGCCCCAATAGCTGATAAATATCAAGCAGTATGCTTTCTGGATGTTTGGAGTGAAGCTAAGGAGCAGAAGTGTAGTTGGGAGTAGGATTTGAAGCAACACTTCTCATGCCGAGGCTGATCAGCAACATTATTGTCTCATCCGTTGCAGGCTGATCCTCTTGCGCACGAAGGTTGAGGTCGCGAGTACTTCTATCACTAATCATCCTCCAACATCCGGATTGGCTTTCCCCGCAAATTCTCGTCAGCTCCGAGCCAATTTGTGCGGAGAAGACTCAGCATTGCGAACTTTCGAACTATCGAACACTAGAGGCACTGTTCGCGTGTATTCGTCAACGAGACTTACCAGCAACAAGCTCATACCGGCTTCAGTACCCGACACGAGCGCAGCACAAGCGTCACCACCAGCTTTGAGAATGCCGAAAACAGCATGTGGTCAGCATCGTCAGAACATCGGCCCTTCCCAGCGATACAGGAATTCGTTCTGGCCGAGCGGGCAACGAATTACTACGTGAGACAGGCGATCACTCTCGCCCTCCAGCGAGATGACAGCTGATTGCCAATACGAATGTCAACAGATCGAATGCCAAGAAACCGGATTCACTCACCTCTAACACAGTGGAACATTAATCCTCTCCCGGCTCGAGGAATTTCTTGATGCCACGGTCAGTTTGCGACACGAAGACAAGCATCTCAGCTGAAGGAAGCAATTCACATCGGTGTAAAAACAATTCTACAAGCATGATCGATCACGTGCTGTTGTGAAAAGTCTTGGCTACTGCTCTCAACCCATTCGTGGATTAAGCGCCTGCTGTGCCTCACTGCTGCATCAACTTCACGTCCTTGGTCGCCAACGTTTTTCGACAACCCTCTTCTTACCACGAATGATCCGCCACTCCCGGACACTCTCAGATTTCTTTTGTGCGACACTTACTCACGATGGACCTGGAAGCCAATGGTCGTCGCTTCCATCTGCCTGCTGAGTTGATTGATCTCATTGTTCACGAGCTGCGTGGAGACTTCTCAGACATTCGAAATGTACGCCTCGCGTGCCGCAACTTCGCGCGCAGCGCTACTCCGTACATCCACGACATCTTTGATTCGCCTTCGCCGTTGTTGCCCGCTCCCGGCAATGACTCTGGACAGAGAGCATCTGATACATGGCCTTTGGCCGATCCACCGGGCCACACGAGCGTGAAAGTGTTGACGAGCTTGACTTGTTGCCCACTCAGGAAACTCGATGACTCAGAGATGCTCAGGCTCCGAGACTTGATTTGGGCGCCTCACGAATTTGTTGAGACCGATAGACGCAGTGCGACTGATGGTCGGCTCGCAACGTCCTGGGGCGTGACGGAAGAAGTTCCTACGAAGCTATGGCTCATTCACCGTAAGTCTCATAGTCGCGCCGATGCCTGATATCGCTGAGCGTTGGTGCAGAGTGGCCGAGCAAGGAAGTCTACAAGGCATATTGCCAAGGCACATATGCCGCCAATTTGGCACGGTGTCTGGAAGAGCTAGTGCCCGGATGCCTCCTAGGATCTTCGACAGAGTTTTGCATCCTTCCTAAAGCACGCAGAAGACAAGAACCATTCCGCAGTGGGTATAGCGAACTTCGTACGCTGTATTTCCAATCCGACATGTCGTATGAGCAGCGAAGAGCTTTTGAGAAAGATATGCACATCGATCCGCAGTGGCGTGAGCGCAATCCACCTCTGCCGCTTCGAACCGGGTTATTCTACATTTATTGGATTCATGGCCTGCGATCGTACAAGAACACCTCAGCCGTGGCTGCTAGGTTGATCATCTTCTGGGACAGCACTGACGAACCAGAAGCTTTACTGCAAGCTGTGAAAAATGGGGAAACGTGGCAGCTTGGTCTAGGCGCAGTATTGGAAGAGGAAACTTTAGCGCCCTTTGGACTGCTCGGGATAGAATCAGAGCGCGGCATTTTCACCTCTGGTCCATTCGCGTAGCGGACGATTGAGATGCATAATTGATCGGAATACTGGAGCCTCGATATTCTTCCGTTTCTCTGGAGAGTTTGAAAATTCTCAAGCATAAAATTTTGAGGATATGCCTGCTCCAAGCACCGTCATTGCAGGTAGTGCGGTTGCTGCGTGCCTCGGAACCTTGCCGGGGATGGTGACGGTCACTCGCTCTGGCGGCGCAGCTTTCTCACGTGCGGCGCCCGTGGACCAGTCTTGGTGTGCTGGGCCTTCCGTTGTAAGGTAGAGAGCCAGGCCGAACCACGCATAGCTCTCTGGGTTCTTGACACTGGCCTGATTTTCAAGCGGCTCGAGAGGTGTGGCAGCATCCCACAGACTGAGGTACATACAGTCTATACCGCCATCGGTGTTGGTGGCTCGCTCCACCCAACCCTTCTTTTCTTGAGGCCAGCTGTGTCGGTATGAGCATATCATCGTCATCATTTGGCAAGTTGTGTGATCATACCTGGGGCTTGGTTTTTGGACCGTAACACCGTTTTCTTTGCGCCGTTCTTTCACAGCAATGCGTCTTCTCGCGTCTGGGGCCTGTTCGACCCTCGCATTGCCCACCACTGTGGACCAGGTCAGCATTTTCCGCAAATGGTCAACACGGAAGTGCTTACTCATGTCCGGAAATGCAATGTGAAACATCTCGTGGTACCAAGTCAATGACTTTGTTGACAAGGTGTCCAGCTGAGTACCGACCTTCTGTTCGGTGAGGTCGACCTTGTCAAGTGCAGCTTTGCTTTCGAACAGAGCGGGACACAGAACGACTATAGAGCCGCCCCATGCATATCCAGTCTTGGGGGCTGTGCCCTGTCGGTATTCAACACCATCATGGAGAGTCCAGCCTAAGTAATCCTTCTGGGCACAATATGTGGGACCACCCCCCTGAGGATCGTTCGGAAACAGTGTCTTGTAAGCGGACTTTTGCAACTCGAGGTAACCCCCCAGTCCGGGTAGCGGCGAGAGATAAAATGGCCAGGACTAAGCAGAAGTCAGCGTCGCATTCGAGTCAGAAGTCTCGATAAAGTCATACTTGATTCGGATCTGGTCGACAATATTAGCTTGGGAATTTAGGCCATGGGCGACGGCGACGCACCTATCAGCTTGGCTTTTGTCCTTTCTTTGTTGGAGCGGGAGACAAGTATTCTTGAACTGTGATCTGCTGGCCGTTACGCAGCACGGGTTTTCCGTCTCCATCGAGTGCTGGCTTGTGGGTCATCGCATGATACTCCATGAATGTGCTGTCGCAATACAGGAAGTTCCGCTCGTCCGGAACAATATTCTGGTTTATTTCATCGTCGACATCTTTGAACCACTCTGCGTCACATTATCAGCTCGGGTGACCTCAGATAACTCTGGGGATGCAAACTTTGGATCTGGTTGATCTTGGCTAGGTCAAGGTCTTTTCGACCTTCATCGTCGCCGTTGTCATTCAGGTTAACCGCGAAGAAGGCTCGGAGAAGTTTTTGAACCTCATCGCTGGAGGACTTTGGTTCCTGTTTCAGCTGCTCAACTGCCTTTGAGCTGAACTGCTGCATTTCCTCGAACATATCATCAAGCAGGCCATTGCCTTCCACTCTCCGGTATTTGTCGCAAGTTCCCTTTATATTGCCTGTAGCGACGCGGAAAGTATCGTCGAGCGATGGTGCTGCCCGCATATGTTGTATAAAGGAAAAAGCAGGCGCAAGAGAAAGCAGTAATTGCCTCGACTGTTTCATTTTGTCGAAATTGATGGTTATGTCTAAAGCTGCGACTCTGGGTCCTCTGTTCTTCTTATACATCTCAGTGTTGCAACCCACCTCAGGATCTCACGAATCTATTCTGGTCAATCACAGCAATAATGGCACTTCACCAGGCGCCGAAACCAGTGCCGCTGTTCCACCGAACTGTACCAACACTAAGAGAACGGAGCATACTATTCTAGGGACGAGGCACAGCTACCTTGCTACTATATCCGAATCGGGACGCATTACCATTCGCTTGCGACTTTCGAAGCGCCATCTTTGAGACCTGCGCCGCATACCTGCAGACATATGGCCGGCCTTGGCAAGCGCTTAAGGGAGACCAACAACCCCATGCTACAGATATCCTTTGCTGGTCCGCATACTGCAGCGGAGACCAACAACGTCAAACTTGATGGATTGAAAGCGGTTGTTGTTGATTGGCATGCATGCAACCATTCTTTACCTACGCCGCCATCAAGAAGCGCTTCTCATCCACGCTGCTAGGGTCTCCACATCTGCGGCTATGCCGCCCTAACAGGCAATAAGTTCTTTGGCATGTTTCTCGGCCCAGCGCTGTAGATATAATGCTTGTGAGATCTACTGCGATGCAACAACGGACGCAACTGTCTATCTCTCGCCACAACACCAATCATGGCATTATTTGTACTTGTTGTTACAATGATCGCAAGTTGCGCCAACGCTATTGACCTGGCCCCATTACCCTCCACCACTATCACTTCCTCGGATAAAGTTACCCTATCGCTGCCCGGGCCACCGCTCAAAGCAGTAATTCCTACTTGCTTTATGACCACTGTTCCTTTGACGACGACATGCAACATTGGAGTTCACACTCTGCGAAAGCGAGAGAACAGTCTGCCGCCCCAGAAAACACTGGCTCCAGGCTTGGTACCTTTGAAGGCCATAGCACCGCAATGCTCCACCATATTCACATCTTCCACCACCTGCCTGGCTGGTGTGCACCCTCAACCAACAATGGATCAAATACCAATCACAATCACCCGAACCACCAAGATCGACCAAGCTGCAGAACATATCGTTACAACAATGAGCACTGAGGCGCATATCAGTGTCAGCATCCCTCCAGCCACAGCGACTTCAGCGAATTACGAATTTTTCTTCACAACTTCACTACGGGACCGAATCGTGGATACTGCGAACAAGTTCTGTACGAAATCTCGAAGACAAATATCGAGAAGAGCCACTTTAGCTTGTGCACTGCCCGAAACTGCTAGCGCAGAGTTCGAAACAGAGCTGAGAACTTTGATCGATGAGACAACATTCGCCCTTCCGTCAGCTGATGTGCTGGGCCTACTACCAGAATACCTTCGCTCTGAGCAAGCTTTTAACACCATGATGGGCAGTGCCGCTGTATTATCGATCCTGGGCCTGTTCAAAGCCGGAGTGACCCTACAAAGCAGCTTACAGGTACTACCAGCTCCGATGAATTCCATCATCCATGGAGATAATCCTACAGCACCTGTAACATCCTCAACAACATCTACCTACCAGCCTCCCATCATCGCAACACCAGGGCCACCGAATTCTCTTGCCCCGGCGCTTGAGTACGAGGATGTGGCGTTTCTTACCGAATACCTACAGAGGGTGATCAATCTTCCGGTGCTCGTTACTGTCAAAGGCTCAGCGCCTACGATCACCAAAGCGTCCGTCACCGCATCCTTGACTCAAGCCCCGCCTGTGTTGGCCTCTCCAACATGCCACAATGGAGGCACTGCATTCCGTCTCGAGGATGTCGAGGAGAAGATCAGCTCTTTCTGCAACACAGCATCGAAACAGTCTTGGACAGCAACTCAGCTTCCCGCTGGAGCCACGGTATCAGCGTATCCGAATTTATTCTCAGGTAGGTTTAAAGTACATGTCAAAGAGCCAGGGGTGACTAACATCCGGTGTTTCTCGCAGGCGGCCAAGGACAATACAGCTTCGACGTTGCTGCAAGTGAGAAGGAGAAGAGTCTCTATCTTGAAGCCAAATTTCGCGCAGATGCATGTGCCCCTGGAGCAGCGCAGTCTGTTGACTTCAAAAAAGATAAGTCGAAGTGGTGTACTAATCACTTCTTGAAAGTCCTCAACGATTGTAAGTCTTCGCTTGTATCGACGATTTGGTGCCACCTTGTGCAGAGTAGCGAGGCTGACTTAATACACACCTACAGGCCAAACTGTCAAACCAGATTCAAATAGTGAATTCTGGAAGACTGGAGGGACGAGGAGTGAGGACTGTATGCAATGGACGATTGGCCAAAGTCAGGAGTGAAAGAAGATTTCATGTCGTCGCTTGCTCGAACCTTTTTCGGCTCCGATTCAGCGCGAATCGATAGGACGCCGTGCTACCACCTCCGACCTTGGAGAGCGGCAATACACCAAGGCGGTTCAATAATGCCTGTCTGAAGAGAATTCGGTAAAAGCTGCAGCTCTGGTCTGCTTCAAAAATCTACAACAAAGCCGCAGATGCCGAAACAGGACGACTAATTTGCCACCGCTGAGGAGCATGGGCGGTTGCTGGGGCCATAAGATGCGAGCAGCTGTTTGCAAGCCATCCTATCCTCGACCAAGACATCTCCTGCCGATGACTGTGGATGCTGTCCATTCCCGGCCTGGTCATTGAAATTCATTATGGGCATGATATTCTCAGCTCACAGCCTGAGCGGCTGATTCAGCTCAATCTGCACGCCGACCGAAAGCTGAGGCACTTGCTTATAATTGCTTCCTCTCAGCTCTCTCCTCGTCTCCTGCAGAGTTTCGATGTAAGACGGATTTGGATTCCGCTTCATTGTCTCTAGAAAGGCCCAAGTCATGGCACCGCAATTTCTCCCTGCGATATATGCATCCTGAGCCCCTCAATTAGCAGACCGCACCTCAACATAATCTTCGTGATCCACGAAGAAATCGGCGGAAAAGAAAACTCACCGCACTCGTCTCCTCATCTCGACAACCCGAATACATTGTCACAAACTTATTCTCTCGACTCCAGTCGCGTCCCGTGGTATCAGCTTCCAATCCTGGAGACCCATGATGATGCGAGTGTTTGAAGCCTTGAAAGAAGCTGTTGGCGTCACCAAGCATGTGTTTCGCTGCTGCGACGCTGTTGAGGCCATAGTCTCCATTCAACAAAGCATTAGCTTCCAGGACTAAATTCACTCCGGCTTTGATGTTGTTCATGACTGAAATATTGCCTTCGTCATCGGTACGATAGACGTACGGAAGTTCGACAGCAGAGCCAGAGTGACAGCAGTCCAGTACGATGAATAATGTGCTGTTCGGAGGTAAAGCGGAAACGAGAATTTGATGAAGAAGGGTACTGTTGATTTGACCTGCGCGCTCGAAATCGACTGGACAGATAGTGTCGTCGTAGCCTGTCGTTCTATTGTCGTCAGGTTCTTGTCCGCCGTGCCCAGAATAATGCAAGAAGTTTGTTGTGCCTGGTGTGGAGACGAGCCAATTCATTGCGCGGAGCATGTTGGCATGAGATGGGTATGCGGGCCCGGAATGATCGTCACGGAGAACCACTTGGTTTTCTTTGCGGTAGCCCCGGTATGAGAGAAACTCCGCCATATTTTCGATGTCGCTATGGCAGCCTCGAAGTTCATGTTTGCTGCCGGTGTAATTGATTCCGATGAGGAGGGATTTCTTGAGAGGTTCTCGATCCATGGTTGCAGGTTCCAGTCAATGGAGCGAGATGACAGCGGTTGTTGAGGCTGCGGTCAGTGTGGAACTATTTTCCGTGTACGTTCGAAAATGGAAATGTGTGATTGGGATACAGGACGCGTCACAGCTGTGGTCGATGGCTGAGGCTAGATCTCAAACTCGAAATGGGCTTTCGCAAGAACCATTAAGCCGGTTTTCTGTGAGCTTGATAAGGCTAAGCTTATTTCCAAGCAAAGACGCAAGCCAGGACAACAATGTCTTTGACCATTGTGATCTCAACAAATCGTGTACTCCAGATCTGATGGCATGGAGCTTTGTAGAAATACGTGGAGGCTGCTTCGGAGGCAAACTCAATGCAGCATGTGAGGACCATGCTGCCGCAGAATTTACGCTGAGGAATAGCTTACTGTTCGCTCGCCGATCCAGAAAGGCTTCTTCGCTACTGGGCTTAACGAAGAGACACCAAAGTATTGCGTTGAGCCAATGAGAACGTGTCTTTACTGTTAACGTCGATCGTTGATACCCACAGCAATGGTGTAGGAGAATCATTGTGATGTATCCTCAGGAATAAAGCCACAGCCAGACGGGAAATGCCAGCGGAGCTGAATAATAAGGAAAAGCAACTTCATTCATCTTGCATCCTCGGTAGACGTCGCGCCTCATGGGAAGAGAGGCGAACGCATATGCTTAATTGGATGCTGTTCAAGGAGAGACAGTACTGTGTCAAGGGCCAAGGAAGTGACTGAGAGACCTGTGAGATGTAAAAATCACCCGCTCGTTGATAATCGTGTCAGCTGTGCTGTGTACCAGCCATGTCTGAAATGCAATACCTCGCCAGATGCACCCGAACGCCTCGCTAAATCCATTCCGATAGCCGAAATGCCACGACATAGGCATTCGTGCTGTAAACTCCTCACCTGAACCACTTCAAGACAAAGTAGACGAAGATGATGAAGATGACCACTCCTCCCCAGAATATCCACTTGTCCTGCTTGGCTCTCCTGCTCACCATGCGGATCGTATCGCCACTGATTCCGAGCGTCGTCCCGATGTCGTATAATTTTCTTTGCGTGCCCTTGAGCATCTCTCTTTGATCTCCCAAATCGCCAAGAACAGCCCTTCCTCGTTCCAGATACTCGTCTAGCGTCGCATTGGCCGTGCCGAAGAAGTTGTTCTCTCTCAATGCATGCTCTTCTCGTCCCTGATTCGCCCCCAGTCCATAAGGACTTTGATAGGAACTGTAGCTGTTGCCTTGCTGTCCAGGTACAAAGTTGGGGTTGTTCGTTCGAAATAACGGATTGACGTTCTCTCCTCTACCGCTCATCGCGCTCGCGGCGACATTCTTGTCCGAATACGGGTTCTCTGGTGTCTCACTCCCTCCGCCAGTATATCCTCTCCGGCCAAAGAGTTCAGACCTTTGCTCGACATGTTGTTGCTGGTCGCGCTCGGCCTTCAATTCTGCAAATCGAGACTTGAATTCGAGGAGATCGGAGCGGAAGTTTGCGATTCGTTCGCGACCCTTTTCAGCCTTCTCCGGAATGAGTTCGCTGTCTAGGGATTTTTGGTAGTCGTCCAAGGTTCGCGTGAAGCTGGTGAGGAGAGTTGTGATCTGGCCTTGGAGTGCAGCGGAGTTGGGTGCCGAGTTGGAGGCGAGAGTGTCTAAGTTGGCACGCAGAGATTTGGACTGGCGAAGGGCATTGTTATAAAGTGCCGACATCGTGAAGAGGCGAGGTGGTGCTGTGGTTACATGGTGGAGTTGGTGGGACTGTTTGGTGCGGCATAAATTTTGGCACGAAGACGTGGCAGGATCGGCGCGGTGTCACGTGCTCTTAAATTTCACTTCACGTTGTGATCTCATCGCCCTTTGCCATCGCCAGCACCAGGCATGCCACATCAACACATGATTGTGGATGGGCACACTGGATTGTATTTCCTGATGCTGCTTCCTATGTGGTGGTCTCTCCTTCTCCGCTGCGATCGCCCGCTCCTGGGCGCCCCTCCTCTTTTGTTGCTGTAAAAGTTCCAAGAACCAGAGCATTTCCGGACGACCATGCCACCTTGAGAACCGCTTCATTACTTCGTCCACAGGCGGAAAATAGGGTAGGCATCAAATGCTGGCAAAAATGTTGCAAGTAAGGTGCGAAAGAAGGAGTGCTCCTGTAGCCTGTTGGGATCTCTGGTCTACGCAAGGGGAGCACGGCGAACGCAGACCAACAGGTATCGTAACAAAGCTGCGAACAAGGAACAAGTAAAGTTTAAGTCATGACTTCCAGTCCTCCCCACTAATTCTTGCGTCAATTCACATCAGTAGTATCGCTGCAGGTCCTAGGTCCAGGACAGCTCGATACTTACAAATGTCGAGGAGAGCATTGAAAGTCGTTGGCTCAAAACAGGTCACAGCATCTATTGTTGATCGAACATATAGGCTTTATACTCTGCTGCCGACCTTGTCCGCCACGACCCGCTCGTCGTCAGACGCCGTTCCCGTCTTCTATTACAGGGACACTTGCGAAAGGACTACGTTTCCCGAAGAGCATATTGTGTGAGATACGTCCACTGCTTGTACGATGCACGTAGAGAATCCCAGAAAATTATCCTCCCGTTGTTTACCGTTCGGCTCAAATTCGACTCAAATTTGATGGAGCCAAGGCTCTGGAATTTCATACAGGCACGGGAAGTCTAATAGCCAAATAAATCTCGACGGACAGGGTCTGGCTCTTAGGGCTCTGGGCTCGAACCTTTCAACAGACTATGCTCTTATGTTCGTGATCGGCATGATACAATCGCGGCATAGAAGGAAGAAGGCACTGTCTTCAAGCCGCGGATCGGACAGCCAACGAGCTCAATCGAGCTCTATTCGGCTTCAGCAAGCCTGATCTCGATCTCCTCGAACAAGCAATGTTCCTGTACTCTTGTGCAACACTGACCAGAACGCGGATCAGAAGAGAAGGACGCGTTGTCACTCGACCGTGTGTGTGCAGGCGGTGCTTCCATCTCGTGCGGTGTCACTGGTCGTATAAGAACGATGCGATTATTCCAGTGCTACTGTTCGTTACTACAACATTGTACAGTCACAAGCATCCAGCCTCCACCACCCATCAGTCCCATACTTTCAATCAGCACTCAAAATGCGTCTCTTTGCTCTCCTGGCTCTTTTGCCCGTGCTTGCGCTGGCACAAGACAAAGCTCATGCACCAGCACACGAGAAAGCCCACGCACCAGCACAAGGTAAAGTCCACGCACCGGTAAAAGATTCAGCAGGCGAGAAAGAGGTTTCAGAAGACGCAGGAGGTTTTGGTGACGCCCAAGAGGAAATGGAGATGGTAGGACTTGTTTGCAGACACGTGGAAGTCTGCAGATCTGATCTGTACTCCAAGAAATTGGCCGACGTATGGCCCCCGTTCCCTGCATCTTGACATGAACAAAACAGAGTACTGACCATCGGATAGCAATGCTCTGGCGCAGAACATTGCGATTCAAAGTCCCATAACATGATTAAAGGAGGCAAATCATGCAAGCCGTACGAGATATGCAAGAGTGGCCCGCCATGTGTAAGCATATTGCTCAAGATATTCAAGATATGGGAGCTAACTCGTCGGCAGCGTTGGGACGCAAGGGGAAAAAATGAAGGCATCAAATGCTACAACCGATGCTGCAGAAAGGAACACTGAGAGGCTTTTGGTTCCTCACCAAACACAACTATCTTCATGAAGGGTATATGTGTAAGCCACTTGCACCGAAACCTCACGTACAATTCCGTATGTTGACTCGGGACATTTTCACAAGCAGTCACTTCAAGGGCGACACGACTATGTCCAGTGTCCTCACCCAAGTCATAGTTATGCAGGTATCGAGGATATATTGAAATTAGAGTTTTGAGGCCACCACATCCTCAACCAAAGTTTTTGGCCATCCTTTCCTTGCCATAAATGCCACTACATGGTTTCAACGTTGAATGCACACTGATCTCACATAGCACAGCTTTACTGAGTATCGCCAAGACCACTCAATCAATCACGAAGGAGACTCCAACGATGAAGCTAACTGCAATGCCTGACAAACCTGTGCCTGCCGCTGAGTCTCCGGCCTCGAAGGTCTTCGCGACAACAGAAGTCCTCGGGGCGATCCTTGGACACCTCGATCCTATTGAGCTCGCTCAGGTACAGCTTGCTCATCCTTACTGTCTGCATGTAGCCAAGAACTTTCCGCATCTCCGTCGCCGGTTCTTCCTCGAACAGGACCCCGTAGTGATCGATGGCGGCTTCCAGCTGAATCCGATCTTCGAGATGGTGTTCCGAATCTTTGGATGGAGCATGGGTCCGACCGAGCTCATTCGCCAGTACCCAGAAGAGGCGTTCTTGCGATATCGCCCTAGTCGCCTTTATCTCTGTCCGGACTGGAAAGATGAATTGCACTGCTCCACCAGGCAATCGTACGAGCGGACATCACCGAGTGAAGATCAATGGGAGTTCGTCCTCAGTCTACGGCCACTGCTACAGGAGACATTACTTGCCAAGGCAGACCATGCTGTTTCAATTTTTCCAATATGCGACCGCGATCGTGATTTCGTTTCGTACGGCTACGTGGATGTTCCGCAAGTGGCAAGCTCTGTTTGGGATGTGATGAAGATGGTGCTTGAGCGGGAATTGATGGACAGGATGAAATACAAAGCCGCAGTGCCACGTCATGAGAATCATGACCGGCATTTGAAGCATGCATTGCATGATGCTCGGGGTGGACTTGGAGGTCTTGCGGCTGCTGTGTATCGCCTTTGGCAGTGAGGTATGCTGTAAAGAAAAAGAGGAAAGAAAACCAGAGCATATAAGGAAGACCTCTGGCGGGAGACTGGAATATTGACCATGAACATAATACAAGATGAGAGAAACGCCGAAAACACAACCAAAGGATTATAGCGGGAATATGGACAATCACCTCGAACGCCGCCTGCTTCTTTGGCATGGGCAGTCTCGTTCTTCATCGACGAGAGAAAGTTTGTGTGGGGGTTCAAGCAATTCCAGCTTGCAGGAGCGCAAGTCGTGCAACAAAAGGCACCTCGCCTTCTCCATCTGCGGATTCTCTCACATCTCAAGAATGTTTCCGTGGGGGGCACTATGGAGAAAACAATGTTTTCGGAAGCTGCAGCAGGAGTTCCACATACGTCACTTCTTGAAAGATGGAAATGCTTTCCACTTCTTGGAAGTACTCCCCTTCACTCTCTCTGACGCCCAAATAGTGCGATCCCTTCATGTTCTCACAAGACACCATGATCACCACGACGCCGACGGAATGCTGCGGCGATACAAAACAAGATAAACCGAACCACTTCATCACGAATACGCTAAAATACGATGCCATCCCGACAACTTCGCTCGAGGAAAAGGAGGCTCTTCGAGCGAAGGG
>JAASLG010001817.1:3346-15799 GCA_013365235.1 Cercospora sesami
TGTATTATTAATCTCCTTAATAAATAGTACTCCTCCTAACAATTTTGTCTGGACAACTGGTTTCCTAGACAATAAAACAAGTGTAAATTTTGGTGGTTAAACACTATACTACTAGCTGAATTAGCTCTAAGAAACAAGGTTTACTCCTAATCTAGGCACAAAGAGAACATTCTTGAGTACAATCTGTTTCCCTTTCCTTCTACCTATTACTGTATCTCCTACATGTGTAGCTATGAGGTAGCTACCTCTAACCTTGATCCACTTTTTCCTCTATAGAGGTTTCAGTTCCCTAAAAAGTGATTCTTAGTCAGTTATATATAATGAGGCACAAGAGTTAAGCAGCTATTTTGATGGCATGTACTTGCCTTTTGCCTCAACAGTTGAGTGTGCAACTTCATCTACATCATTATCCTCTAATAGGGATTGAGATACTTCAGATGTTGTAGAAGGTTCTGTATCTTCTTGGGCAGCATATGCCTTCTTAGAAAACTTCCTTGAGCTCTGTCTCTTCTCAAGGGATTGGACTTTCAGGTTGAGTTTCTTCACCATCTCCTTTAATGCTTCTTTGTCTGGTGATGACCTCCTCCTGAAGTTGGTCTCTCTAGGTGGTGATCTTCTCTTCTCCACCCTGCTGCTCTGTCTTGGGTTGACAAATTTCTTGGCTTTGTCAAGGTGTGGACACTTGGCAACACCTCCAAAATGCTCCTCTCTACAAAGGTGGCATTTCAGCTTTGTGCCTTGGATCCCTCTTCCCTTGGCAAACATTGCTGTTTCTTGGGACTGGTTCAGTCTTGCCTTATGGGATTCCAGCAGCTGCAGTGCACTTTCATATGTCATGGACTGCTGGGCAAGGATTGTGTCCTTTGTGCTTTGGTATGCCTCAGGCAAGCTGTTGAGGAGATGCTTGAGTCTCCTCTCTGGCTCCTTGTAGTGTGCTTCCTGAGGGTCTACCTCTGCAATCCTCCTAGCTATACTAGCCAGCTGTACCCATGCTTTTCTAATTGTCATGTCCTTAGTCATCTGGAAGTTCACAAACTCCTAGACATATGCCATTGCATGTGCAGTGTACACCTTGCTGTATTTGGCCTTCATCTTCTCCTATATCTTTGAGGCTTGTCTCTCCTCAATGATCTCCTCTTAGTCATCTTCTAACAGGCAGATAGTTATCTTATACCTGGCAGTTGCATTGGCCTTTACCCATTCTAGGTTGCTTCTTAAGTGCCTAAGGCTAAGGACTTATGGTAATAACTTAGTAGATAAGTTGGGTGTGATTTCTGAGATAATCTAGAATATATCCTTTGCTTTAAGGTAATCCTACAGCAGGCTGAACCATTGTCTCTAGTTTTCTTTATATAGTAGTAGTGCAGCCCTTCTCTTGCCAATTCCACTTACTAAATCCATTTCTGCAAAATCAAGTAATTAAATCTAAACTCCAGAAATATAAGCTCTTTCAATCTAATTAGTAGCTTCTAGATTTCTACCTTCCCTATATACTAAGACTCTTCTCTCTTAGCTAAGGCTTCTAAGGACTCTTCTCTCTTAGGGGAGTTAGCTAGGTTCTTAGGTAGAGAACCTCCAAAAGATCTACCTTCTTAGAAGGGTACTACTAGCTAGTTCTAAGGTATTAGCAGTACTTGGTACTTAGGCCTAGTCTTATCCTTTTGGGTACTGCAATCCAAGGCTTATCCTTTCCTCTTTATACTCCTTTAGTATACTTCTCTTTCAAAGTAGAGTATGCCTCACTAGGCTTTTCTCTATCTTACCTACCCTTTAGGAACTTCTAGTCTATAACTAGGATCTTCTAAAGCTTCTAGGCAGTGCAGATAGGATATACCTCTAGTCTCCCTTGTACTCTTTTCCTGCTTCTCTGATACTATTAATACTACAGGTCCTGCAAGAGGTAACAGGTGTTACTTTAAGGATAAGAAGGCTAACTCTTTCTACCTAGGGCCTCTCTACAAACCCGGGCTTATAACCTGTCGTGCGGGGGCGTCGGACAGGCTCGTATTATAGGTATAATGCGTAGTAGAAGTAGAGGCGATAGGTAGGGACTAACCGAGTTAATTGTGTTAGTTAGTTATAGGTTGCATCTTACTCCTAAGATAGGTATTAGCTAAGTTATGTAACCTAGTGTCACATGACCTATGTTACCTAATTCTGACCCCTAAAGTGTCTCTTAGAATGTCCAACTAGACTGTACTTTCTAACACTAGGTTATATAACTTAGCTAATACCTATCTTAGAAGTAAGATATAACCTATAACTAACTAATATAATTAACTCGGTTAGTTCCTACCTATCGCCTCTACTTCTACTACGCATTATACCTATAATACGAGCCTATCCGACGCCCCCGCACGACATCTATAACTAACTAATATAATTAACTTAGTTAGTTTCTATTTATAATTTTACTATTATATCGATATATAACTTCGCGCGCGTTCTATAGTATAGTACGTCCCGCGTACGTATCTTTTATATTTAGTCGCGCTTTCCCTCGTACTCTTCTTAAATACTTTATCTTATAACTTTTATTCTACTATAATACTATATTCTATTATAATAGTATAGCGAGGCATTCTGCGAGCGTATAGTAATTAGAGGGCGTAGAATAGGCGTATTATAGTAATTATTTACACGATCTAAGATAACGCAGAAGCGGAATTTACGTAGTAGCGAGGTAGCCGGTTTAGCGCCACGTCGCTAGTAAGCGCCACACTTCCGCGGCTCGCATTGAACGCCCGACTGTTCTCGACTTGTCCGCACATCGCCAATATGCGCCGGCGCGCTCAAGACACTGTGTGTCTGGCCTGTCGACAGGTCAGGCACGCCAGCAGTCTGACGGGCAAGACCAGCAAGCGATATGTCCAGATCAGCGCCACTCCTTCCAGCACACAGCCCAGACAGAGCTTAGAGCCAACAGCATCGCCCAGCTCATCTCCTTCTGCTGGTGAGGTTGCCATACTGCCACCAGATACAGCGCGTACTGACTGTAGAAAGATGCGCGATTCGAAGTGCTCGGCACACCTTTTTCCCTCCTTTCCGCATCCATTTCCGCATCGCAGAACCTGTATACGCGCAAAGGGACATTGGTAGGCTTCAATGGCAAGCCCGAGAATGCCGTATCGTCGCTCTCGCTCCTCGAGCCCTTTCGAAGAGCAATCCTTGGGATCCCATTCGTATACCAGAAGATCTCTTCAACGACACCATACACAGCGTTGATCGGCACAAAATCGCCCATCACTTCGCTTGTTGTCGTGCACCTGGACGGCAGACTTGACTGGATGATTGCGAGGAGGAATGCATTGTTGGCATGGACAGGGCACACGCTCAGTCTGAAGCCAAAATGGAACACGAGGATGAGCATGGCGCATTGGGGCAATACCACAGTGACGGGGAGAGGACTTCTCGCGCTTTCTGGCAAAGGCCTCATACATCAGATCACGCTGAAGACCGGCGAGGAGTATGTTGTGCATCCGAGCAATGTGATCGCATACAGCATCATGCAGCATGCGCCGCAGCCATATCGATTCAAGTCGAACAGCTTCACGTTGCAGATACCGAATCCATTGACACAGCTTCCGGACAGCAGGTTCTGGAGGACAATGCGGGAGAGTGCGATATGGAGATTCATCAGCGAAGCTTCGTTCAGAGTTCGCACATGGACGAGGAGGACTATCTGGGGCGATAGGGTAAGTAAAGGCTGCTCACTTCATCTGTCACAAGACTGACAATCACAGCTCTTCCTTCACTTCCACGGACCCACAACAATCCTTGTGTCATCACGCGGCGCTCGACTGAGTGATACGATGACAACGCAAGACGTCAATGAAGTCGCAGACAGCCCAGCTGGCGCAGTGCCGCTGGCCATCCATGCGAAATCTGCTGCTGAAGCTGGCGCGCCAGTGACGGCACCGACTACGAAAGCCTCACCTACTACCTTGAGCTACGCAAATGTCACCTCAGGGACTGTCAAATTTGAAGATATCAAGACGTCTCAGAAGGCGGAGAAGCAGGCTTAGATATCCGAAAGACGTTGACCTGAGACATAAGAAATGCTCTCATCTCCGTATGTACAGATTCAATGGAGTCGCTGTACCGTTAGCTTCACCTTTATTCATGCAGGGATCGCGCTTGCAGGGTGCATGCCCGCCAAAACCATTAGTTGTAGCAGTTACGCCCAGGCTGTCGCGCAGTTGCCCGAACCGCACTTTCCAGTTGCATAGCTTTTGTTGCATTCCAAATTCGACAACTGCGACAACTTCGACCGCGTCGCCGCCATAAGTTTCGCCTGCCGGAGCATCTGACGATTCGCACAGCACCAAACGATCAGCCATGCCGCCAAAGAAAAAAAAGCGCATCGCGAGAGATTCGGACGATGAATTCGAAGATGAGGACGAAGTCGAGATCAAGGCTGAAAGCAGCCCAGAGGATCTGCCTGCGCTCCAACGGTATGATGTGCACAACCCACTGACTCTCATTCGCTGACACGGCTGGCAGAATGTACAAGACTGGAGATTGGTCCGACCTTACAGTCGAGGCAAACGATGGCGCGCTGTTCAAGGTGCACAAGACCGTTGTCTGTCCTGCTTCACCTTTCTTCCACGCGGCTTGTACCGCAGGCTTTCTCGAGACTCACTCCAGCTCCGTCAAACTTCCCGAGAGCAAGAGAATTGTCAATGGCATGATGCGGCACATCTACGAGACGCCAGCCCCTTGGGTCCGGGCAGATTGGTACGCAAGTGGCTCGGCGTCCTCAAAATATCACGACAGCCTAGTCAGTTTAGTTGAACTTCGCATTGCAGCGGACAAGGTATGCCACGCTTGAGATTCGATTTCGGACAGCTATTGACAACTGTGCAGTACGGCATTGCCACGCTCGGTGCCTCCATTCACACAGCATTCTCTGCTGCTCTGGAACGCGCAGTGCGCGTCGGTCGTCACACCACGGTTGTCAAAATCGGCCGACTACTTTTCGATGAGCAAGCCGACTTTCTGGAACAGATGCGAGGAGAGGCAGTAAAAGCAACTGCGGAGATCATGCCGCATGTCCTCCGGCGCCAGGCCCTGTTCGATGACTTGTATCAGCACGCCGAATATCTGCGGCGAACGCTCTTGCACAAGTGATCGATGAGGCAGAAAAAGTTTCCAGCGTACTACAAGAGGAGGTTTGTGCATGCTGAATGATCATCGCCCGCGCGGCTGGGCAGCCAGCATTCGATTGCTTCCAGGAGTGGATGGAGCGAGACTCGAGGCTGATGATGCGAGATGAGACTCAGTACCGATCGTTTCCGAGACCACACGCAAACACGCGATACCCGCACGAGCGCCATTGTGCGGACTTCTAGTACATCGAGATTAGCTACGCGAAAGTCTTGACATCCGCTGAGGCTTACTCTCCCTCCCATCATGCAATATAGGCTGGTAACGTATTTTCCACTGCGTAGGGCTTACATGTACTGAACGCTGTTGCATAGGGTACACAATTGGCACTCGTGGCATCCGAAATCCAGATGCAACCTCTCCGCCACTCGGTTTGGCATTCACTATGGACCGTTTACCATCCACCACTAGCGTTGCTGATACTACAAAAGAACTTCATTATCACCTAGCCTCCTCTCTTCCAACGACATCGGACTCGGTCGGACCTTCACCACCCAGTACTCGACACTCGAACATGTCGCCGATGGAGAGACAACAAATCGCTGGTGGTGCCAAAGACCCTCAATCTGTACTCGAGCAGTACGAGCTTCTGATCTAGCTGTCACTTCATCGCTAACGGAAGGGCAGCATGTACCATTCGGGAGAATGGTCGGACTTGACTGTCAAGTCTCGCGAAGGCACACTCTTGAAGATTCACAAAAGCGTAGTTTGCGCTGCGTCACCATTCTTCCACGCTGCTTGCAAACCCAAATCCGGGGTCCGTAACACACACTCGAACATGATCGAGCTTCCAGAAGGTAGGCAGATTGTCAATGCCATCGTGGGGCGTTTCATTTCCTTCCCACTCACTGGATCGAACCCCGCCACTTCCAGTACGATTTCACAATCACTATTGTCGAAGGATTGAACTTGATCCGACTGGGCACAGCCATCGATAAGGTATCACAACTCTGATCTGCCCCGAGATAGCTGCTAAAAATGAATTTCCTAGTATGGCGTCTACTCCATGGCTGCCACCGTCGAGAAAGCGCCGTCGGCTTTCTTGTTCCGTGCAGTAGAGCTGGGCAAACAAGACGTTGTCGTGTACATAGGTTGCCAGCTTTTCGACGAATCATGCGACATTTTCACGGCCTCTCGATTCGATGCGCTACGAGCTACCGCGAAGCTGATCCCGGAGCTCATTCGGAACGACGTCACGTTCAAGAACTGGCACAGCAATACCGAGTACATGCGGCGTACGCTCGAGGCGAGAGAGGGGATGAGGCTTGCGGAGCTCGAGTAGAGACTCGGACGCAGAGGATAGATGGAGATCGTTGCGGGGTCTTTGCTTGGTTTGCTCGTGCAACAACTCGGATGAAGGGTGTGCGACAAGTATGGGACTAGGTCTGCAGGTTCATCGCAAGAATGTGGAGCTGAAGCGTACGAGGTCGGTAAGGAGGGAATCACGAGTTGTCTCAGAGCGCGAGGTGCAGGAGGGTGCGTGCTCTGCCAGGTCGAAACCGCGGGGAGAAGGAGTGTCGTGAGATTGTGCTACGGGGCGCTTTCCGCACTGACGAAATCCTCCGACCCCTGGGCCGTTGTCTGTACTGGTGATGTACATAGGACTCGTCCTCTTCAGGACCACGCATAACGGTGTTACTGCTGTCAGCTACAGGACTCTCTGTAGCCACAGCCGAATATTCTCTGGAAAATACTGGGCTGGGGCGGGTCAAGGCGTGGGAATGGCTCACATCAGAAAGCATCCAGTCGCTGCAATAGCACAAGCATACTGCTGACACTGCTCTAGCTCTTCCATCGATTGCACGTAAGGGCAAGCTGTCGCCTCGTGACGAGTCCAGACTCTTAGGCGCCAAATTATATTTAACGCAGTGAGACAATACGGATGGGGCTCTTCCAGGACTCCGCCACCCTTCGAGAAGCACGCATCAAACGTACTTCGACTAGACTCCACGCATGGCTCGGAGTGCGCGACGGCTTGGCGTTAGTTTCGCATCAGCAGAACGCTCACGTAACACGTGCACAGCAAGCCACCAGCATTTAGACTTTTGAGGCTCCTACCACATTGGGACAGTATACTGATTGAGTGAGCAGCATGTCGATGGTATATAACAATGTCGATGGGTATCCTTGACAGAGCATCAACCAGCACAATTATTACACAACGATCGACAACATGCAGTCCCTGATCATTGCTGCCCTGGCGGCTTTCGCAGCTGCCACTCCTCTTGGCGGCAATATCTTCGAGCGCCAGGTCAATTCTCCTTTCTGCTCGACTGTCAGCAGGCCATGCAATTCTGCCGCCCAAACAACCTCAGTCACCGCATACTGCTCGGAGTATCTCAAGGTCCCTGCTGCGACTGCCACGACGACCAGGACTCTTACAACTACTATTTCTTCCGCTACGACAATCACCACTTCAGCCACTGTGACATCCACCAAGTAGGCTTCTCCATCCTTCTAATCAAGGCTTTGCTAATAGGCGTAGATCCACCACTAGTGTCACCACTACCACCGTCTTCAGTGGTAGCACGATCACTGTGACCAGCACTGGCACAGCTGTCTCTTTCTGCAACAATCCTCTCGAGACGGCAGTCAAAGCCAAGCGTGCCATTGCCAAACCAAGCTGTCTCTCCCGCTATACCGCCTCTGCTCAAATCTCCTCCGCCTGCAGCTGCTACAACATTCCCAAAGCTACCGTCACGTCAACCCGCACCGCCACTTCTACAGTCAACAGAGGCGCCACCATCTACACCGGCAAGACAACCACCATCACTCGGACTCAGACTTCCCTCATCACCTCCACCGCAACCGCTCAGCGCACCATCACCACGACCTTCTACCCCATCGCCTCTTCCAACCCCGTGCAGACATATGGCTTCCGCGTCCTCGCCCCGCCCGAAGCCGGCTCCGCCATCGCAGGAAAGTGGATGATCTCCCCAGCCAACAACCACAAAGACGTCTTCGACAACGACGACTTCGATGAATTCCAAGCCTCATTCGCCGTCTTCAACGGCAGTGCCTTTCGCGACGGAACCGTCATGGGTTTCGTTGGGAATAGCATCCAAGTCCTCGAAGACTTGCCTCCAGCGGCCGGCGGTGACCCTTGGGGTGGATTGTACGGCAACGGCGGTGCTCCACAGGTCCATTTTGGATGCTGGGGTAAGTGCTGGAATCCGGATAAGATTACTTGCCGAGCCATTGGTGGGCCGAATCAAACTTGCAAGCTGGAGTGCACGAATCCGTTTGATGGTGGAAGTCAGAGTTGGGCTGGATGTTTTGGTGAAGAGGGAAGGAGGAAGTATGAGTGGTTGGTTGGTAAGAAGGAGAGGACGGAGTATAGGGACTGTCCGGTCTTTGAGCCGATTTTGGTCTCCGTTTCTTGAGACTTGAGAATGAAGGAGCAGCATGGAAGGAGTCGATTCTGGAGCTGGAGCAGCATTTGAAAATTTTCGCAGATTTACTCACACACTCGCTCGCATGAGATTAAAACATAGACGGACAGATATAGAACAATAGAATAACGCTGCGCTTTGCAATTCAGTACGCTTCTCGCACCTTTGACCAATTTTCTTGGAAGACTTACCTGCACATACTGCGTTTCTCAAAACCTTCTCCAACCCCACTACATCACTTCACCTTCCTCCAGCCTCCCTTCTTCCCTTTCCATGTCGTCCCAGCACCTGCCAGAAACACAGTCCTCACAATTCCCATAGCCAACATCACGCCCAAGATCACCCACTCCTCTGTCCTCAATACCAGCTTACCTGCACTTGAGAACGACCTCGCAAAACCCAAGGATCTCCCCACATCCAATCCAAGGATCGCACCTTGCAAAATCTTCCAGATTCCCAGATCATTTAGCCGCGCTCGGAGAAGGAAGATTTGAAGTACAGCCATAAAGAGGAAGAAACTTGCTGTGATATCGAGCAGGGCACGCGTTTCTCTTTCCGGCGGCGAAGCTGGATGTTGAGCGTAGAGCGGGAGAGCAGTGGATGGGGAGAGGTGTACTGGCGATGTGTGAGAATGATTGAAGTAGAAGGAGAAATTGAGAACGACAGAAGAGAGTATTTGGGGAAATCGTGTGGAGAGGCGAAGACGTACCAATAAATCCAATGATTGACACAATAGGATCGAAGATCGTAAACACTACATGGTAGAATCTGGGAATGCTCTTTGATGACGCTGTGGTTGTGACCTCTGTGACGATAGGACGAGGGAACTTGACGCGATCTTGCCGAATTTTCTTGCGGAGCGTTTTGCGGTCATTGGGACGGATGCAGATGCAGAAACACATGCTCGCGCTTTCTGTAATTGAAATGAGGTAGTAAAGGCATAGTGATGTTTAGCTTGATGTACAATGTGATGATGAGGTAGATGAGGTGCCGTGTGAGGCGCGTTCTAGCGTGTTTCTAGTTCGGGACTTGCCTCTTACCTCGGACTTTGGAAATTAACGTACAACTTCTGACCGAACATGGAAGAGGCTGCCTTGTGCATGGATGTCATGTGTATGACTTCTTACCATGGTGCCAACAATCAGGAAAGGAAGCGACCCCTCTAATGCTGGGTACCATTTTGCTCAAAGAGGGTCAAAATCGCAGTCGATTCCTGCTTTTTGACATGCTCTGCTGTACTCAGCCTTCGATGCCTTTCAGCTCAAATCGTACAGAATGCGCGATGCTCGCGATAATTAAAGATCGTGGTATTCGCGTGGCCTTGTGTGCAATTTGGCGGACCATCTCCAACGTGATCGACTTAGATTTTGCTTCAAGGCCCAGGTATCTGTGAGATCATTCTAATGGCGTTGGACTGCCTCGCTGCTGACATTGCGGTTGTCGATTTGATCAGTCGTTTCATGAACCGCCTGTGAGGCTCGTGACTTCTTCATGTTTTCAAGACCCGCCGTGGCTGCTACAGTGACATGATGCTGTAGGCCATGTACCATCGCGTACCACTCTACCGATCTCGTTTGCAGCTGCACAGCTTCCTCCCATCGTTCTTCCCTGTAAGATCTTTCCGCCCATTGAGCTTGATACCACGCAAGCCACAAGGCCTGTCTCTGAGTACGAAAGTCCTGCGAACCATACGTCTTCTTGAATTCCTCCACCGCCTTTCCCTGCAGCTCCTCGACATCTCTCCGCCGGTCGTGCTCATGATATACATTAGCGAGACTGGCCATGCTTTCCAGCGTGTCAGGGCAATCTGCCCCTAGCTTTGCCGCTTTCTTACTAATCGCGTCCTTACATAATGCCTCGGACCGCTCCATTTTCCTTTTCTTGCTATACGTCAAGGCGAGGTGGCGTATAAATCCGTGCATATTTTTCATGAAGTTGCCCTATTGTTGCTTCGCCGGTCTGTACCGCCTCGACTTGCAATGTCTTGGTCTCCTTGAAGCGACCTTGTCTGTAATAGATGTCGGTAAGGGCATTCTTCCAACTTAGTTAAGCCAAAGCATCTGCTCCCCGTAATGCCTCATCTGTCTTCTTTACTTGCAGCATCAATTCCTCTGCCTCCTTAAGGTGGCATTGCTACAAGTACGTGCCGGCAAGAGCTGCCCTCGTTTCCAACGAGCGACCCCTCGCGCATCCTGTGATCCTGTCGTCGATGCGTGTGAGGGAGAGCGATGATGTCTTTACACCGCCATGAAAGCGGACAAATGATTGACCTTGATAACTTGGCGGCATCTTTGTTGTCGAGAAGGGCTTGTATGGACCTTGGCAGCTGTGTAGGACTTTTCTGTGTCAGGAGAACCTTGAACCGAGCGGAACGATAGATTAGTGCATGTTATACAGCCTATTGAGTAAGTCAGTTAAGGGGAAATTTCGAAGGATAGCCGGCACTCACATCTCCTTGGGATCGATCAAGACCACTGAGCCTCAGCGTGGAGGCAAGATCCTGCTCTGTGTCGCCAGTAGGTTGATGATGACCACTTTTGTCCTCCCTAAATTAACCACTGGAGTCGTACTGGATGCCTGCGCGCATGGAGGACCACGTGTACTACACGAGTGCCGCCTGGAATCATCGCTGCAGCAAAAGGCACATCGAGTGATGCAAACATGCGCTGAAAGAATTGATCCAAATGCGGGCAGCAGAATAGCTGGGAGTGGAACCAGAGCACGACCAAATCTTCGAGGAGATCAGCGCTTCTTGATGAATGGAGATGCTGCACTCGACTTCGTCGAAGCGAGCTGTGCGACGACGAAGGCGTGGTCATGATAGTCCAACAATGGTTGTTGCTCGTGAACGGACGTCCAATATTCTTCTTCTTCTCGTCTTGTGGATTCGCAGGCACAGGGTCTGGCGGGTGAACAATGAGGAAAGTCGCATCCTCATAAGCACGTTCACTTGACGACAGCAAGCAGATAAGGGATTTGGAACCCAATCGTGGCTTGCCGTTCAGCTGCGGCGAGGGAATCGACGCGTCCTGTTGCGCACCACAGAATATGGCGTCGTGCGCCGGGCGCGAGCGCACATTTGAAAGATGCTCGTGTCTTGGAAAGCCCAGTACTGGTATAGACGGCGTTCGCGTCTCCGAAGCATCCAGTGCTGAATCTCGATCGTTTCCCTTCGAGAACACACTCTGCAATCGAGGTCCGGAGGTCGTGTAGCTTCACCGTTGATGCTCGTCGTCATTGCTGTTCTTTGGCGTCTCATCTTGAGGAACGGCTGGAGTTGCAGTGGCATGCAGTCGCCCGTGTAGGCATTGGCTTGACTCGATCTCTTTCCTGTGCAGATAAAGTCAGCGTTGTTCAGTTTTGAGGTTGGCCAGAACTTGGTGCTCACCTGGACGGTTTTGCTTCCTTCTCCTTCCACAATTCAGGCAGAAATGCCGGCGTTCCAAGTTGCCATTCAAATCGCGTTCACCTTCCACCACAACACCATGCATACTCCCCAGTAACTTTAACGATTCTTCTATTCGTCGATCTTTCCTTTCCAGTCTTCTTTGCGAATTGATGTTCGTTCTAGTATCGAGTGGTTCTCGCATTCTCCTTCTTCACTCCTCTTTCTTCCCACGCCGAGATCTCGCTTGTGACCATTTCGATGTCTCGTCCTCGTCACTCATTCTCGTTTTCCTTTGTCTTGTTCTTAACCCATTTCCCTCTCTGGTCTCCTTTCTGTTCTTTTTTTTTCTTATTTGGACTTTGGCCTTCGTTCTGTTCTGGTTCTTTTTTTTTCCAGTTTTTCTTCTTGTCTTGACTTTCTGCCACCCCCTTTCCACCAATCTTCCACCCGTTGCTTTCGAACACCTCATTCCGCCCATCGCCACGCCCCTCTCTCCACCCCACCCGC